>JAYKAV010002969.1:15719-145888 GCA_035582835.1 Phoebastria nigripes | reverse complement strand
TTTTTTTCTTTCAATCTACTGACTACCTGAAGTGCTATCCGTTAAGGAAAAAAGGGAAAAAATTCCCTCAACATTCATGTTTTGTAGAATGTAATGAAGTCTTAAACTGGTGTTGCACATGCATAAGAAGAAAAAGGACGAATACAACAATTGGTAATTGGTCATGTGGATTTGTAAAAAACAAGCATTGTGAGAAAAGCTACAGCCTGGTTAAAGTTTTGCCAGCTGCTCTGTGTTTATGTACAGAATATCATTACACAAGCAAGAAAGACAGGTGAACAAGTTGTTAACACAATAAAATGCTAGCAGCACCTGAAGCAAAAAAAAAGTGAGATAATGATTTGTTAGACAATAAAACTCAGGTGGATGAGTTTTTGCAATACTAGCACACTCTCCCCAAACACATTTAAGTGCTTTGTTTCCCCTACAGAATTATATAAAATCAACCCCCCAAAAAGGAAAATCTGATAGTGGTTACACTGAACTAGCGTAGCAAATACTTGAGACTGCCACGCAGTTGGTTTTCACTCATGATGGATTAATGTAATGGTTACTCACTGTACAGAGTTTCTATTTTTGAGTGTTCATAATACTAATCCAGAAAAGCATGTGCTCAAATCCATATTTTGTGGGGGAAGTACATAAGCATATGCTGAACACATATTACTTAAGCTTTCGGACATGTACTCTGCTGAATAGGAGTGGCCTGCAGCTGAACCGCAGCTTCAATTTCTAGGAAAGACGACAGATTTCAGGAAGACAAAGGGGTTTTGCTGTGGGGAACTCAACACGCTAAGAAGGCGCGAGAAGTGATGGAGCCGCCACTTCTTCCATGTGAAAAGTGGGTAACCTGCAATACCACCCCCTCCCCCAGCCTACGGCAGGTTATTTTTAACTAGTAAGAAATTAATCTTCCCCAAATTGAGGCTGTTTTGCCCATGACTGTAATTGGTGAGTGATCTCCCTGTCTTTATCTTGACCCACGAGTTTTTTTCATCCTATTTTTTCCCCCTGGCCTGTTGAGGAGGGGAGTAAAAGCGCAGCTGGGTGGGCACCCAACAGCCAGCCAAGGTCAACCCACCCCACTGAACTTGTAAAAAACTTACCAAAAGCCTCCTCCTGCAGCTAATCTCCCAGAGTTTGACCTTAAGATAATCACATTTCATTCTCAGCTGCTGCAAGAACATCAAGTTTAAAGGACAAATATTTACTTAGAAACAGCAAATTAAGCTTGTCAGGATACATATTGAAATGGACAAATCATTCTTTAAATGCATTTATGCAGTTTGCTTCAGATTTGTCTGGATTTTTGTATTTAAACTCAAACATTACACTAAGTATCTTTTCAAACAAAATAGATTCTGCAGTGTTTTTAGTGATTTGTTACCCATCAAGAGGAAAATAGCCAATTTAGCTCCCTGGGCTTGTTGATTAATACATTCAACTCCAGATCTACAGCCCCCACATAGAGGAATTGTGTGGCATTTAGAAGCAGCACCCAATTTTTTTTCCTCCAATAATGCAAACCCTCCATCTTACTACTCTGCATGTCTTCATAAGTTTCTCCATTAGAGGACTTTTTAAGCCCCTATAGTTATGTTATAACATGTTTTATGGATGCGTCTAAATATTTATAACAATTCCTAACCAGAGGCAAACAATGTCTTCTTGGACATGTCCTCAACATTAGTGTCTTTCTAATTATTAGTTTGCTATACCTTTTTCTTCCTTTCAGAATCAGACTTCTAAATAAAAAAAAAACCAACCCACCAAACAAACAAAAAAAAAAAAAAAAAAACCCAAACAAAAACCCCAAAAAACCCAAACAAAAACCTCAAAAAAACCACTTTGTGCAGTTGAAGGATTGCTTTGCAGCCTCTTTTCAGCTCCATCTTGTTTTAGYATGCACATATCCTAATAGGATTTTTTTTTTTTTTTAACTCTCAGGTCTGTAGTTCCAGTATTTTGCTCATGCTTAGCAGACCTGGTAGAAAGCCAGTTTTGCCCTGCTGTTCAAAACGGGTCGGTACTGAACAATCTGCCATATACAGCATTTTACTTCTGGATCATGAAATAAATGCCTTAGTTAATCAGCGCATAGACAAGACAAGACTAACAGGAGGGAAACCTGACCCAGCAACGAGTTCAAGCCTGCTGACAATAAAAGAGTTACTCCATAGACTTTCTCAGGTAGTAACAGGCATAGCACATTCCTTAGGTTTCTTCATATTGAAAGTGCATCTTTATTTTTCTTTGCCTCAGCAAACTTGCTTATGATGAGTCTGAGGTGTTCTGTATTGTATTTTAATAAAAGCACAATCATCTGTGTAAAGTTGCTCATACATAACCTCATTTGCCTTGTAGGAGGCTTTCAATAAGCTCAGGTTGAACACCTTGCCAGATGTTCAGGATTTAACTACCTTGGCATCATATCACTAGCACAATCAATCATTGCAACAACAAGATTTCATCAGAACTTTGTTCCGAAACACATCTGTTCAAGCCCAATGATGAAAGAAACTGCTCTTACAGCCCTCAGCACAGAAACTTTTTGCAGCTTCTGCCTTCTGACAATAACTTCAAATGAATGTCTGCGTAAGTAAATCTTTTGATCTTATTTCCACCATTTCAGCTAAATCATATAAACAAGTAGCTTTCCAAGTGCCATCATCAAACCCGGTTTCCTATTCTGTTTTCCAGATAATAGCAAGCTTCAGTCGATGTTTGTCCTGTGCTCACTACAGCACCTATCTGTGGAGATTCATCCATGTCTAATAACAAACGCACTCAAGACACAGTTGGAGCATTTAACATCATCTCTCTCTGCAGAAAGTCCCCACCTCCTTTTATGTAGGGACCTACCTAAAGTTTTAGGGAACTTTTAGGAACTTCATTGCTTTTAAGGACTTGACACTGACATTAGTCTCTTTTTTCCAAGTGTGCTTGAACATGAATGGTGGCTTTGAAAATTACCAGAAGATGGGCAAGAAGAGAGAGAGGAGAAAGGCACCAGACAGACCAACAGCAAGACAACAGCAGGACTGCATAGGACTTTAAACCATGCTAAAAATTTTTGAAACAGTCCATCAACAAAAAAAATATATTCAAGTACACAAAAAGCATATATTTGCTGGAAGACAGTAAACTAACTGGATGACAGAGCATGGGAGAAGGCTAACCTGCGTCCCTGCTCCCACCCCCTGCTGAATTGAATCTTTTTGCTCAATTAGGCATTCCTGGGTCTTTTCAGATAATATCCTCAAGGTTTGTCCTTGGTCTCCTGGTCATGCAGAAAATCTCTCCTGGGAAACAAATGGGTTTGTACAGCTATTCCTGTTTTCTGTGCTAGCTCAGCATACAGTTTTAGTTTGACCATTTCTCCTCATCAGCATGCATGTTGAATAAGCTGTATCAGTCTTCAGCTATCCCCCCCACCCCAACATGGTTCCTTTTACATCAAGACACAGAAGGCACAAAAACTAAGCAGAAGTTAAGTACAAACATAAATGCTATTCTGGTATATATTTTCCCAAGATGGACAGTTCTATATTCATTTATTGAGAGGGAAAATTAAAAAGGAAAAACCCCAAAACCCTCTAGTCACTACGTATTAGTGATTCATATAAGGATTTAAAAATCATATATTGTCTCTTCTGGCAAGATCAAGTTTCTCAGACCTGTTTGGTGCCTGTTTAGGTAAATATAAAAAACCAACACAATTATGGTACTACCTATTTAATGAAGAGATGCTTCTTTTCCCACATTCCCAAAAACAGCTTTCAGAAAAGCTATAATACATACAACCTATTGCCTATTACTCTTTATTGATCAGCAATATCACTTTCGCATTATAACTATACATGTTACACGAAAATGATCGGGGGGATGGAACACCTCTCCTATGAAGAAAGGCTGAGAGAGTTGGGGTTGTTGAGCCTGGAGAAGAGAAGGCTTCGGGGAGACCTTATTGCAGCCTTTCAGTACTTAAAGGGGGCTTATAAAAAAGATGGTGGCAAACGTTTTAGCAGGGCCTATTGCAACAGGACAAGGGGGAATGGCTTTAAACTAAAAGAGGATAGATTTAGACTAGATATAAGGAAGACTTTTTTTACACTGAGGGTGGTGAAACACTGGACCAGGTTGCCCAGAGAGGTGGTAGATGCCCCATCCCTGGAAACATTCAAGGTCAGGTTGGACAGCGCTCTGAGCAACCTGATCTAGTTGAAGATGTCCCTGCCCATGGCAGGGGGGTTGGACTAGCTGACCTTTAAAGGTCCCTTCCAACCCAAACTATTCTATGATTCTATGTTCAGGTTCTCATCAAATGCATTCTGCAAACCTCTGGTTGCCAAGTATTTTCTCTAGTATGCTAAAGGACAAAAGAGGCAAAGGCATTAATTGCAGAACTGCTGTTAAAAGCAAGGAAATGCATTCCCAGTAATGCTTACTGTAATACTTACAATGCTTTGGCAAGAATATGATCCAAACTAGTTCTCCCTTGTTATGTTTTATAACAACATCAAAAAACAACACTACATTGGAGACACCAAAAAAAGAGAAATCTGATCTTTGAAAAATGAAGCATGCTTAAGTGAGGCAAAAATATTAACTCATACATGTACAATTCACTTCAATTTCAATGTAGACACCTACTGCAGTCTTCATCAGGAGACAATTGTAACCTTTATCTTCCATCACAGCTGAACTTCCTTCTCTGCCACCACTGCTCTACACAGGCTCTACACCCCAGTCAGACTCCAGAAATGAACACTAACTAGGGACCATACCAAATCAGAGGCAGACTCATGATTTTTTCACGTGTCATGGGGCAAAGAATTCCAGTGCTTCCAAAGCCTTAGGGAAGAACACCTACTAGAGTAGCTATAGGTTACATTTCAATGGCGTAACAGGTTAAAAAGTTCAATTGGTTTTACTATGAATACTGCTTTTGACAGAAGGTTCAGCATACATGCAGTCTTGGATCAAAGCTATTCATTGCTTTTCAATTGAGAAACAGTGAATATTTTTCTCTGAAGAAAATAATCAACATAAAATCAAAGTGTCAAAAAAGTTTTCTGACATTTCTGAAATCAAAGTTCTTAATTATTCCCAGTAATTTCAAGACTACCCTGAAAATAGATGGAAATAGCTGCATCTAGCCTGACTTACAAAGCTGCCCTGCCTATGGTCACATGATAATGTTACTTGCCTAAAACATGGGAATTTGCTCCAAAACAGGCAAAAATAACAGTTACCTCCCACCCCTCAGTTTTTTCCTGCTCAAGGCTTTCTGTTTTGTGTAACATGCAAAATGGAGCTCAGAACTTGGAATTACTTTCCCCACCATGGTCTTTGCTTGAACCAGACAAGTTCCCCTCCAGCCCAATCAATACTTGGTTGTTCCATTCAAAGGTTCAAAGATGAGAGCTGCAGAGAGACCCCTCTAGATTTGCCATGAGCATGGCTGTACAATTTCCTTCTGAAGGTGAGACATCGGTTCAAACCTACTGAACTAAAAATCTCTTTTTTGCCCTTACTTGCTACCTTAGAGACAAGCTTCCTTGCATCTGAATTTAGCTCCAGTACCTGTAGCCATTTCAGTTTTCTTCCCTCCAGCAGCGGTTACTGCTGCACCAGACCTGAGCCACAGCTCTGCTTTAACTTTCAATAGCCAGCATGTACGAAATGGGCAAGCCTGCAAATGCCTGCAGAACTTCAGGGACTACCAATGATGATCTAAAAAAAATCTCAAGGAATTAAACAAAAAACCTGCTTTTAATATATATAAGCCAAGCAACTGCGGATAAATACTTAAAGGAGACCCATATTTTGCACTTGTGTGGCGATTTGCAAACACACTCAAAGCAATTAATTGAAAAGTCTTACAATAAAATGCTTTAGGTTATTCTTCCAAGCAGTTAGCTTATCTAGTCAGCCAACAGCTTCCTCATGTACTGAATATTTTACAATTTCTAAAGCTACATTGCTTTTCCTTATCAAAATATAGGTGAAATACAGCATTCCCTTTCAAAGAAAATATTGTGGAGACTGATAGGGATTTTTTTTAAACTGCAAATACACATGTCAACATAATGTAACTCAGATTTTTTTGTACCTGCTATTTGTTTTCCTTGATATAATTTTTATATTATTTGTAATTATCAATGATATACAGAGAAAATCATTACAAGTTAGGTTAAAATAGAATATATCCAATTAAAGGCTCTGTTCAGGAAGACACATTAACTTCAGAGGATGATGTTATTGCATCCCAAAATTGCGCTGTGAACACAAACACCATTCAAAATCATGACTAACATCCATAATTACAGTATGTGTTGAGAAACAATTTTTATTCATTTACTTTTTTGTTTATTTATTTGAGAGAAAAAGGAAGTCCAGAATTTATCAACTGGAGATGACAGGCAGAAGAATGTAGCCTGGAACTGATTAAGTTTGGGGATATGCATATATTTTGGAGGGGTATCAAAGATTATTTATATTCAGCAAAACACAATTATGTTTTTGAAATGGACTGAAAACATAGCAATGTAAATCAAGCTGGCATTATACTTCTACTCTCCCAGCAGCTTCTGCTCAATTGTTCATGTTACTACCTGCAACAGTCTAAGGACTAGTCAGGTCCCAATACAACCTAAGACAAACGAAAGGACATTAACTACAGGGTGTGGGCATGTATGTGTGTGTAATTGCAGTAAGATGGTAAAAGTACCGACTGATTACAACATGACAACTCATTTCAGGGATATGCATTTCTATATTTATTCCATATATAGCAAAATAATCTGTCAAAAAGTTATGGCAAAAAATTTCCAGGAGGTATATGAATGTAGATTGTTTCAGAAAGACCAGTTTGAGACAGGCAGTTTCTGCATTTAAATTATACAAAACCACATGTGAAATATAGTAGTCATTGTTTAACACATCACTGAATGCTTAAGTACTGTGACAAGGAAGGCAATAAAAATCTGAAGTACAGGATACAAAAAAGCACAAACAAAAGCACACAGGCTAAGACAGAAACTAAATCCAGTACTAGTGTTGAGAACAGGACAAATGTAGGAAAGAAAGATATAATTGAAAAGATGGATTTATAAGCCCAACACAAACCTCACCTCTTTGAAAAGCATCTTCAAGTTCCATAGTAAATCCAGCCCTTCCCCTCACTGGTAACTTCTGAGCATCAAATCCCAAAGCTAACTTCTAAAGCTATGACGAATTCAGGCCTCCTAACAAGATAAATCCTAGAGTAAGAGCCAACTTGAATTATGAAAATTAGATTAACAGCTCTTGTCTATACATAATTGTCTTTGTAAAAGACTACTTCAAGAAAGCTGTGCAAGTTATTTTATTCCATAAAGGAAAAACTACATTACCTGTGAAGCAAGACTTGCCAAATTACCAGAAAAGCCATTACAAACATCTTCATTTCCCAGGAAATAATTTCATTAGACAAAACATGAAAAAACCAGGAGACTGCTAGAGTTCCTAATGATTATATATGTTTCTTACCACAGAGCTGTTAGCACTTCTGAAGAGCAGATGTGTACATAAAGAGCCTGTCTTATATACCCCAAATTTCTACAAAGGAGCCATATGAGGCTGTGGTCTGCCACCCCACCATTATCAGGGTGCCATTCACTCCTCATGTAGTACATGTGTGGCTCTGTGTTACTGCCCCAGCTGGACCTGCACTCAGCCCAGTATTCCAGGTGGCCCATCAAAGCCTTGTTACTCCCAACAGAGAACAAATGGGAGAACTTCTCTTACACACTTAATTTCTCTCTGGACATATTGTTACATAAAATCTTTTGTACAGCACTTAGAGCAACTTTCATACACTGCATGAAAGAATCTGAAAAAGAAAATCAGAATTTAAAGAGAAAAGTTCCTTTTTTCTTCATTCTGCCCAGGTCAACACTGATTGAACATTCCTACCCATGTATCATCCTCTGCAACAGATGAGAAAACTCTCCAGCAGAGCACCATTACACACTCCAGCAATGAATTGTAGCAGAGGACAACGTGACTCATACATTTCATTTCACATGCTGAGGAATTTATTCTGACTTGCAATGGGTGATGCTACAATAAAGCCTTACCCTAGTGTACCTCACCACAAGCATCACTCAATGCAGGAGACCGCAACTTGGAAAAAGACATTGCCCTTACCAAACCAACTCAATCATGTCAGGTTCCACAAAAACTTTGGAGCCAGAATATAGTTATAAAAACTTACTGCTTAACACTAATGCTATAGCAAAATGGTTGGAACTATATAAAGCAAGCTTTTCACTCATTCTCTGGAACGCCCCAAAGTCTCTCTCAGGCTGCTAGAAGCCAGATGCAATTAGACTACGTGCAGCCACAGCACATATGAATTTGTTTTGGCAGACTGGTCTTCCTCGCTCGCTGAACCATCTCTCTCTGCACATATGAAGCGCATCTACCTGCATTGTACCTCCAAGTCTTCCTATGGCACTCTTCCATTTTCCAACCTTCTTCACCCTGCCAATACAAAGCACATTGCTCCTCACCAAAGAACAAGGCATTTGTGCTGTGAAGGACCTGACAAAGTAAAATACAGAGGGACACTCCAGTGAGTATTTTTAGCTGGAGGTAAGTTACTTCCTGAAAAACAGTTCTTACATTGAGAGCAACAGTTCATGAAAAGCAACATGCCAACTGAGGATGGGACACAGAGTGTCAGATTTCTTTCAGAAGGAATAAGACAAACCGGACACTTATGGCACTTTACACCAGAATTAATTTCAAACACATATTTTCTCTGTGTCAATTTTTAAAATCGGGCCAAAAACCAGAATTGTACTCAAGGTTAATGTTCTGTATTCACAGTAATCTAGTCAAGTTTAGGATATTCACCCCAAAACCTGCTATTATCCCCAAGGCTGTTTTGTTGCTAGCATGCCTAGCCTAGAGAAAAGTAAGTTACATTTATCTGAAAGAAAATTTAAGGAATAAAACCATAATAAAACATGGTACGTATTCACTGTATCTGATTATGAGAAGTGTTTTTGTGCATAAGATATTTACATATTAAGGATAACTCCCTCCTTGCCAGCCCACAGCTGGGGGCTGAAAATCCTACAGCAAACACACACACAAAGTTCAAATCTCTTATCATAACAGGATCCTCTTCAGTAAAGACATATGATTCTGGTATCATGGTAAGACCTCAGCTACAAGAGGTTGTCTAAGGCACTGGCAGCATTTTGGCTGGATGAAACACAATGATTTGCAATTTAAAAAAACCCAAACAAAACCCAAGATAGTTCTCTTCATCTTCCATCACATGTCACTACATATGGTTTTATCAAGCTTTGTATTATTCTCTCCAGTTATCTCAAAATTACTAGAAAGGCTCAAAACAAACAAGCAAGCAAACGAGGTAGGAATTGACTCTCGAGGGGGACACAACCCTAAACAGAGACAGCAGCTTGCACAATCCCATAAAATATAATCAGAACATCACATACTCAAAAAAGTGGCCTTCCACTAAATAGATGTCTTGCACAGGAACTGATAAGTAAGATGTTCGTTGGGAGAGACACATCCTAAGTGTCAGAGAATCACTGACACACAGAGAATAGTGGGCAGCGTACTGTTAAAATTTTAGTATCTATACTTTGGTTGTTTAAAGAACATGGGGTGCTCCTTTCCCTTAAGCCAAAAGAAAGCCTGGATTCAGTGCTCTACAAAGCTCTTAGTTCTTAATCGCAGCTTATCACAAATTTACTATCCCAGTCACTAATATTCTTTTATGCACTTTGAAGAGATACGAATATACATGCTTGGTAGTGACAAATTAAATCTGCCTGGGTCTCCTGACTAAGCTGGTAGTTTATTGCTTCATATTCCCACCTGACTTACTGAGTCCATGCAGAAGTTTCTAGACCCTTATCCAGCCTAGCCAGAAACGTCAGCTAGACTGGGATAACGCGCTCTGAGGATTTTCTCCCCATTCATAAAATCAGCACATTTCCTAGCTGGGAAGAGAGTCAACAGTAGCAGTTTTTTCAGACTATTTCTTAGGTTTGTCTGCCAGCTTGTGCCAAGAAAAATCTCACTTAGGCATAAACAGCCACAGCGCCCCAGGAAGAGAGAGGAAAAAGCATGATGTCAAGCAGTCCAAAGGAAAAACAAAGTTTCATACACATTCAAATCACACCACATTGCCCTGAGAACTGAGCATTAAGGATCCAGTCCAGTTTTGAAGTATCATATCCAAAGACACTACACCTCTGCAAGAGAAAGGCTGCCCAGCCCCACGCGAGACCATGAACGCAAAGTAATTGACCAATTCTGCAAGGGCAAATTATATCCAGGAACCAGCATATGCAAACATTCCTTTCAAAACTTTTCAGTTCTGTGCAGTGGATGGCTTAGCTATGCCAAAATACTTCTGAAGTACAAGATGTGTTCACTCATGGAAGCTCTTGCTACTTGATTCCCCCATTTGTCCTCTAGGACCAGGCTGCTGAGGCAGCCCTCTGCTGACATGTCATTTCTCCTCAGAAAAAAATTATCAGACTGAAGTGGAAAAGTTGACATCATACCCGATGGCTCCAAACTACATGTGGATTAACAGCCTTGGCTTATCCCCAAAAAAGCTTACACAGGAAAACAGGTAAGATGTAAAGAACCAGTGTTAATTTCAAGAAAAATTAGTGGTCACTTTCTAGGGAGATAGATGTGCTGCTTTTGTTGGCCAATGCCATAAACTTGCCCTGATAGCTTTGCACCAAATATAAATAAGATGCCTATGAATTGAGATCAAACCAATCAAGATTAAAACACTGGCAGGACAGTGATACAGAAAGAAACTGGCAGAACAAGAGAGAAGGATCTCCTGGAAACTGCATCTACTACTGGAGCAAGGTAAGAATTACCTTTCAATTTTTTTTTTTCCTATGACTGATGGAAAAACCTTGGATTAAAATGCCATTCTGCCTGTAATACAGCTCCATTGAATATACTAAACGTATTCCAAAAAACCTAATCCTTACTTGTATGTTGGCAATACCAATGTTCTTGCATTAAGCCAAAAAAAACCCAACAGGTCATGATTATGACCACCAATTACAGAAACCAGCAATTACAACATATGCTGCTTTGATTATCAGAAAAGTGAAAAAGGACACTTTCCATCCAGGAGAGAAAAATAACCTAGTCAGTGGACTTTAATTACTTGTACTATGTGCAAGTAGTTTTAGTGGTAATATATTGCAGGATACATTAATTTGAGTGTATACACTGATGGATTTATTTTTCCTAATGCCTTGGAATCACCGAGTCTCCTGGACATGATGGCAAAAGTTATGGTGCAGCAAGTTCAGAGGACTGAGAAGGAAGGAGAAATGCATGAGCTCTGTTAAACAGTGAAGAAAGTTTTCACATATGCTCAGGTTTATTCTTTTGGTGGTCCAAAATTTTTTTCCTTAAAACCAAAATCCTAGTAGATTCTCATCAGAAATGTACATGGCCATAAAAAGCAGAAGTATTTTAACATATACATTTCTAATATGATAGCTGCAAAACAGTTTTAGAGAACCAGATGACCCTCTAATCCTACACAGTTTCACATCTGCACCAGTAGAAGTTCAAATACTAGTATTAGGGCATTTAGACATTTCTGAGAATCTTCACATCTGGTTTCTATACCCACAAAGAGCTATTATTGGTTATTTTGGCTCAGTTTAGAAACAAACTACTGAACCACTGCAGCACACTGAAAAAAAAATGTTTAAAGTTGGTTTATGCGTAAGAACATATTATAACGTAGAATTATACATAAGGTTCCCCAGTGACTGTTTGCTTTACACTGGAAAGGTTAAACTGCTTAGAGAAACTGTTTTGTAAGATGCTAGAAAATGAACTGCATCCCGTGTTTTATTGTTAGCCATTGCCATTCAGACATCATACTACCCTGCTAAGATAAATATGAACTTGTTTGCATATACCCAGGTGAAATTTTGCACTGAGTAATAATAAACTACAAAGAAATTTCCAAAAAATGCTAATTAGCTTCCACATCCAGCATTCCAGAGCACAGTAAAATACTTCTGTCTAAGAAATAGCTGCATTCCCGTTCTTTCAGCATTCTGCAGCATATGGATGAACAGCCAGGCTGAAGGCAGACTTTGACAGATTTAGACATTTATATACAAGGGGAAGAAAATCTTTGCTGGTTGCCATTGGAAAAGTTCACATAAAGCACCAAACTGACAGATTGAACTGGCTGCTGATAATGAACTGATAAAACAGAATGCATCTTCTTAAAAAGTTGAAATAAAACTTTTTCTTAACTCTTTGCTTATCCTATTTAATCTCACATACACAAAACAATTATTTTGCAACATCTACTTTTTCAGTGGCATCTTGAGAGACTGACAAGGAGTCACTGGCAATAAAAAACAATTCTCTCAATACATTTACGGTGGACATGCTAACAAATCCTTAATAGCAAAAAAGTGGGCATTCATGGGTTTTATGCCACCCCTCACACTTCCTATCTTCCATCTTTTGATTATTACCAAAAAAACTAATTTCATTTTAGCTTGGCAATAACTTAAGTAATTACAGTTTTCAAAAAACTGCTGTGTCCCTCTCTACAGTTTAATAACCAACCTTAATATAACATTTATATTACCATAGTTCTAAGCAGGCTTCATCATGATCCGGTTATGCTGCAGTGTTCCCAAATCATCCTGAGAAACTATCTCTAGCCTCAAGACTTCAACTTCACAGCAAGCTTTAAAGAAAAAAACAGAAGGAAGAACCCCAACAAACAGAAGGCAGGCAACAGACTGGCTTGGTAGACCTGTACAGAGCATTAGCTCCACACTGCTTTTCCTCCCTTGCCTTTCTGTAATTCTGGTTGAAGTCCTTGTCTACTTGCTCAGCTGTTCCATTTTGCTCTTACTCACCTCCTTTTCAGAAACACCTCTTTTTCTGTATGACATAAATGTAAGGTGTAAGAGCATATTTTGAGACCTAATAAGAGGTTTTGTTTTCAGAAGCTGGCTTCTGCTTGTGTGTCTAGTCTTCACAACAATTTGTTGCAGAGAAACAAGTAATTATTTGGATTTGACTTTTATATCAAGTGGCTACAGGCATGTTACTTTTTCAACATTCAACAGCAAAGCAGAACAAGCCAAAAAAGACAACCTAGCATTAATCACCTCTTTTTTTTTTGCTTGGTTGTTTGTTTTCTGGAGAAGTTTGAGTAAAAACTAACCCCAACATGGTATTCCTGTTGCATTTAGCACATGCTTGATGTCAGGTTCATAGGTTCAATGACGATAAGCAAGTTACAGAATACAAGGCGACAGCATAAGTTTCTCCCCATTTTCTTTTAATCAGAAAACGTCTGGCATTTTGCAAATTTAAAAAGTAGTGCTATCACTATAGCACTACTATAACACTTATACAGAAGTGTTATAATAGCAAGCCTGAAGGTCATTCTTTAAATCCGAAGAAATTAATATTTAGATATAACTGTGCCAGCAAGCCAGCCATACCTTTTCAGAGGCACACTAAACACAGCATCAAACACACCCATTAACCACATAATTCAGCTCACACAGCAAGGGGATAAAACATTCACTAACAGGCTCTCTCCACACTATCGCTATTTACCCATGATGTGTAGCATTGATTGCAACTAACAGCTGAGAATTATTACAGTAAGAACTCTGCAAACAAATTCAGCATCTTCTTACAGGTTCACTCAAACCTGTAAGTTGACAGAATTTTTAAAGCATTGTAAACAAGAACCCAAGTGTGGTCCCATTCCAAATGCGATGGACAAGCCTTTATCCCATAAGGAACAGTGACACAAGGAGGGAACGAGTGTCCATCTAGCCAAGGGTCCCATTTTCAGCTGTGGATCACAATACCCAAAGACTACATGGATAGCTGGAATCTGGCAAGCATTACCTGTAGCTAAGCAACTTTCTGAACTAGAACGGTATCTAGGATTTCACTTATTCCATTTGTCCAGTTGCTTCCTGAAAATACTGTAAACACTGGGCATCTGCAGCATCCTAGGGCAAGGTGCTCCACAGGTCAGTCACGGGCTGAAGAAAAATGGTGAACCTTTTGTTTGTTCTGACCCTGCTTCATACAAAGCCCCTTACTTTTTGTACTATGAGAAGAAACATGAATCTCTTCCCCTGCCCACCACAGTACTCTCACATAAGCATCTATCATGTCACTTCTTTCTATGTTTTGTCTCAAATCTTAGAGCTAGTAACGAGCTAAACAGATTAGCCTCATCTAGGTGTTCACATTGAGTTTGCCTGTTAGCATACAGGATCTACAAGAAGGGACACTTCAAACTGAAACTGAGACAACAAGCACCAGAGGGGATGGGAAGAAGGTGTAAGCAGCAATGCTTGCTGAGGAAGATGCATCCTCCAGTGACTAATGATAGGCCAGAAGGCTCTCCAGCATGCTCAGGATATCAATGAGCATCCTTGAGCCTCAAGGTTTCCTCCAGAAATTTGTCACAAATATTCTGTAAACATGTACATACTGAAATACTGGGGGGGGGGGAGGAGGTAGGGGGGAGACAGCAGCAGTTGGCCCTCTCCAGCAAATAATGAAGAAAATTAAGAAAAATTAGAGAGTCTGTTTTAGCAACCTATCTTTACCGATGTCCTCTGTTAAGATGATCCTGAAAGGATGCTGTTGCATATTGTTTACATCAGAAGCAGATGTACGTAGAAATATCTTTAAATACACACTGACACTTAAGACAGGCTTTTACTTGCAGACTAAAAATTGGAAAATAACCCAAGAAATCAAGACAACGGACTGTATACGAAGCATAGAACCCATTAAGATTTTTTTATGTACATATAAGAAAAACTTTGTGACTCAAAGGACTACTTAGAGTTGATATATGTGATCAAGTCAGAGGCACACAATGCACAAACCTTGTTTAAGCAGGGACAAGTCTAACAGGTGCCCTAGCAGACAAGTGATGCCCATTCAGCCTAACTTCACTGGAGCCTTCAGAGCAGTTACAGCTGGACTGTTACCCCATAGAAAGACCTGGGCAAGGCCTGCATGAACCAGCAGAAAGCACCACTGTGAACCTAACACCTTGGTTATTTTACCCCTGGAGCTGAGTAGCACTTACACAAGTTACTAGCAATCATACCAAGTGTTTTGCAGTAGCATTTGTTACATGCTTCAACGCACAAAATAAAAACCATGACTCAGGAAAATGAGGTAAGAAGTGGACTCTCACAGTTAATGTACAGTAATTTAATGCACAATAATCTTGGTTCATGATCACATATTTGAATTGAAATGAACCTTCAAGACAACTAATATTCTAAGAAATTTGCATTTTTAGCACAGAAGCCAATGGAATTGAGAATCGCCACTAAACTGCAGAATTGGAAAATCCCACTTTCCTCACTGCAAAAACAGAAAAAAACTTGGACTTGTTCTGAAGAATGTGACTATAAAAGAGGAATTAAAAAAAGAAAAGACTTTGGACAAAAAGGGTAAGAGAAGTCTGTGTACACATTTGGAAAATAAGGTTTAAAGGCATAAGAGGAACCAAACACCAGACCTGGAAATGGAAGTTATAATCCAAACTGGGTTTTGCTAATTTTTTTATGAAGTTGCTTTTTGTCATGTTATAAAACTTATTTTCAGATTCATCTAGAGGTGTCACTATCCAGCCAAAGTAGAAGTATGGAACCAATCAAATTCACAATTCATCTTTACAACATGCTACATACAAGTTTCCTCAATTATTTACTCATAAAAGTAAAAAAAAAAAGTATGCCAACTATATAGGTAATCTGGATAAATTCAAGTTTCACAAGTAACTTTTTCCTCTTTGTAAAGTGAAAACAATCCAGGCTATCCAAGACCACACGGAACCTCCATCGGATCCTCACAGAAAGATTTTTGATGTTTTGCAGCATTGGCACATCTTTCTCCTTTCTTGAATTCTTCACTAGAGTCAACTTTAGAGATCTTCACAGATATACAACTGTTGATGCAGCATGAAGACTAGAGAAAACACTACCACCACAACAAATAAGATATCCAAAGAAGCAGCCTTCATATTTGTATTGGTTTTCCCTATTTGTATAGAAGTGTTCATGTGCATCTAAGGAAAAGCAGAACCTTTCAATCAAGGATATCTGATGTGAAGCTTTCTTATTCTTTACCTCTTTCACAAAAGCTTGCTTATAAATTACTGCATTTCAGTTTCCAGCTTTACTACACATGACCTCCCCTTTGCTGAAACCATGTCTCCAAGAAACTTACTCTAATGATTTCTTAAGTAAAATTGTTTTTCCACCAAAGCTTGCCCAGTTTTTGGAAGAAAAAAAAATTATAATTAAAACATAGTAAATGTTTCCATAATCAAGTTCTCTGCTTTTTACAAATCCATTATTAAATGGCCATGTTGGGGCGGTATGAGCAAAACCAAGTAACTCCAGCTACAGTTTTAGACTACTGATGTGATACAGATTGTAATCTGAAGCATTACTAGGCTRGTGACATTTTGCTAAGGAGCCATGATATGAAGAAGCACTAAGCTGAAAGCTATGTTGATTTAATAAGACAAGGAAAAAAAAAGAAAAGACAAAGAGAAATAAGGAGGCCCCCAAGGAAACAGTAGAACTTGCATCCTCTTAACTCTTGCAGCTAAGATTCGTAGCCTCATTCAGTTAGTGTGTTTTCTCTTACTGTGTTTCTTTCAGTTTTCTAATTTCTATTCAAGTGATTAAACACTGTAGCTCTTAAAAAGCCATTTTACAAACTTTTTCATTACTCAGAAGCTGTGCAAAATAGTATTAAAAAAAATCAAAATAAGATGAAAAAGCAGAAAGAGCCAACAAATGGATTAAATAAGGAATGGACCTCCCTGATCTTAATTCTATTTTAACTTTCGTAACTTGTGAATGATGAGAAAACTATCAGCTTTGGACCTGGCAACACTGCTGACTGCTGTATTAATATCTGTTACCAACATTAGCACTAAACCCCTCTGCTGCCGTGGAACAGTTCTAGGCCTTTAACGGTATGGTTATCGCCTTTAATTTCAGCCTGCAACTGTATGATTAAGTTTAATAAAAGTGTGGTCTACCCTGTGACTCACACAAGAAGTCATCATGAACATTTGTTGCACTAGACCCATAACACACCCATCTCACATGTGGAAAATTAAGGTAACATTTCACTCTCACAGTACTCCCTTATTGCAAAGCATTGCAGCACAGAAGAACGTTGTGAGAACAAAGCCATGAGTGTTTATAAAGCACTGGGAGATTCTTGGATAAAAGATATTATAATTAAAAATTAAATTACTCTGAACTAGTGGGAGATACAGAGCTGATACCCCCCATGCACAGCACCACTGCTACAATGCTCCCCACTTCCACAGAGCCTGCAGGGACAGAATCCAAGTTTATTCCAAAGTTCAACCCTGCCTGAAGTTACAAATCTGAAACCATTGCAGCTGAGGAAATTCAGCTTTCTTACTTAACTAAGGCTGAGACACACTAAATCTGAAACTTTCAGTCTCACTTAGGTTAGGAATCAATACAGTAACCCTTCAGTGAGCTTAAAAAGTACTGCTACCATAACTTTTTATAATTTTAAACAATCAATACTTGCACAAAAAAATATCATGACTAAGCAGTAAGAAAAGTTACTGAGACATTCAAATAAAAAAAATTGTGAACACCTGTTCACAAAATTTTTATCATCTGGCTTTTTTACTTGTGAGCCAAGTTAAAAAAGCCCAGCAAGCTTTGCTGAAATAATTTTTCATGTATACAGCAGTCATTTCATACAACAGAAGAGCTATATTTCACATTTTAAAGCCCACTACATCTGAAACTCTACAAACACATTGTAGTGGTCTCCATACTGAAAGAAAAATGGCTATAAGGCAGCACTGACATCAAGAATTTATTGTGCAACAATCCATATGTATATTATCTTTTGTCCTGAAAAAGACTACAACGCTGCTTAAAATGAGACTCTTGGTATTATTGAACATGGGGAAGACAGTGAGAACCATAAAAATAACAGTTACACACATCAGCTACTGCATAATTTGGTAGCATCAAAAGCTATCCCTAACTTGCCCTTATCAAAGGAGGCATTTGAAAAACAGTAGCTTCAGCGATCAGTTCGGTGAAGACATTACAGGCAACTATGGAAATGAATGGGAAAGTAAGTTGATCTTCCACACTTTTACTAGAAGCTTGAAGCCATAGCAACAAGCTGGCAAAATTATAACATGATACCTAGGGAGTGATGGCTACATATACCACACCACATTTTGTTAACTGCATTGGATACCTTGTTATACCTTTAACAGTGGCTGGATGCTTCAAGCACTAAGTGTTCTTAAACATGTGTTTGACATGGGCAAGCTAGATGCTAAAAATCAGAAAACCCACCCAAGACAGAAGATACTGATTTACATCAGTCAGCTGGTAAGACTTAACCATATAAAACTGTGGCAATTCTAACCAGCTTTACACTATAACTTCCCCCTGCCCCAACTGAACATGCAAGACTTGCAGAACCACCTTCAGCTTTTACACAGCCAAGTTCTGGGCAGCCAGTCTTCCTCCCTGCTTTTTTGGTTACCCAAAACAAGAGAACTACCTGTCTTTATAATCTCTTTTGACAAGAGGAACCTACCCTGAGAAAACCTAAAGCATCCCTTCCCAACAGTCTTCTAAAGGTTGCATACAACAGGGGAAGTTGGCATGCTGAATACAGAACTAAAAGAAACCAAAAAACAACCAAACCAAAACAATATATGTCTATTACAATTACATAACATTACAGAGTCTGAAAAAAACCACTTCAGGTAAAAACCTGGTAGATCTTACAAATAAGATCTTCCTCCTTTTGCCATCTAAATAGGAAACACAAGTAGCCAAGGTATAGCAATTGTTTTAAAATAGGTAAAAGCTCAAACGTATTAACATTTCACAGAATCATAGAACAGTTTGAAGTTGGAAGGGACCTTTAAGGGACATCTTGTCCAACCCCCCTGCCATAGGCAAGGGCATCTTTCACTAGATCAGGTTGCTCAATAGATTTCCCTACTTAAAGCATTAAATTCTATCCTGGCCTTGACTGGGCCACTCATGCTTTTTCAGAGCATATTATTGCTGCCAGTGGTTGCATAAGAGAATTACTGAGATTTTCAGAAATGCCACCAGAAGTAAAAAACATAACCCTAGGAACAAAATGGAAATTCAATTATCAGCAACTTTTCCCAGGTGCATTATTTTTCACAAGCAATAACCTGGAATTAGGTTTATTTTTAAGATGCTCCCTCTAAAGCAAAAATTCACTTTAAAAAATTATTATGCATTTGTACTATTTCAATTATGTATAAGTATACAACTCACTTTCTACAATGCCTGGCAGATAAAAAACAGAAAAGTAATATAAGGGGCCTGGTGCATTTGGAAACTTCCTTCCATCTTCAGCTAAAAAACAAAAACAAAAAAACCAAAAAAAACCCCAAAAGATCAGATAGGCTCCAAATACAGAGTTCTGCTGTGAGTCTAATGCAGGCCCTCTAGCAGCGAGATTATGTGATTATTTCTGGATGCCGCAGTCATGTGGTTGCACAGCAAAGCTTTTGTCGGAAACATGACACAATCCCATTGCACTCAAACTGCCGGCAGCAACTTGCAGTTTTGCATTTTCCTAAAACACACCCACAGTGACAGTAAAGAAATACCAGCTTTTCAGCGTTACGGTTTCAACTAGTCAGAGAGTTTATATTCCTTGTTGCAGTAAATCTAAAGGCTCATTTCTCTCTTGTTTTTTACTGTGTATCACTTCAGGTACAGGTTCACTGGGGCCCACTAAATCATAGAGCATTAACACCCACCTGCCCCAAACCACCCCTGCTTGAGGAAGCCTTGCTAAAGACTGCAGAATAAGGAATTTTAAAAGTTTTGGTTGGTATTTACTCTTACAATATCTTTCCCTCAGGTACAAACAGAATTTACAATAGCCAAACTACATAATACTATAGCAAAGGATGCACAGTACGTGATTATCTACCCCATAAGGCATCTATTTGGATATTGTATTATTCAATGTTACCCCTTCAGACAGATATGTTTTTCAAACCTTATCATATAGTCTCTCATTGTACTTTTCAGAAAAACACCGGACTTGCTAAAAATATTTCACTGTATTACGTCTTAAAGACCAACTCACTTCTTTAGCTTTATTTAACTACCTCTGCCTCTCAAACTGCCTTAAACTCAGAATATTTACACATTCAAGTGCTACATGTACTTAGAAACAAGGAAATAGTTAAAGCATGTACAGAATACTAACCACTAGCTATACAATTGACAACTGACTACAAAATTAAGTATGTCAGATGCTAAACAACAGAATATATTTATAATAGAACAGGCTATGGAAATACACATATTTGGCTCCTAACACATGACTCATCACTTGTTTTCTTTCACCTATAAATACTACATACTCACTGCCAGGTACATGGAGTACTAGAAAATACTTGATCTAATTACCTGATTTCAGGATAATTGGCATTTGGCCACAAAAATCAAATCTTGTAATTCAGTACTCACATGGTGTATTTTTGCAGTACTTAGTTTTCTTTTATGAGCTTTCAGAAAGAAACGCTCAGCAAATAAAATCAATTCCCATCTAACAAAGTTTAGCAAAATGCTATTAAATACAAAACCTCATATTAAACGTCACAGAAACCTACAGCCACCGTAGGAGTACTCCAGAATACCTGGGAAAGGATTCTGTAATGAAGACACTCCTATTTCCACATTCAAATCAACTTATTTAACAACCTTAGGAGTGGGCTTTCCTGTGTCTATGAACACACCTCACTCATTTGCTGGGAGACTTAAAGCAACCAAAGAGCATAGTTCAACCACCAGTCTCTGCAGCCCTCCTAGAAGAAAGCTCCTAAATTCTGGCTGTAAGTGGCATCGTAACACCCGCCAGTAGGGCTCTTCCCTGGAAGTAGAGTCAGAAGTGATTTACAAACAGTAATTCTAACATGGTGTTTATACTTCAGCATTTGCTAATTCCTGTAATAAAAGTGCAAGTTATATTGGCAAAAAGCGTTCTTTGCCCTGTTTCTGTTAGCCAGACTGAAGGCCACAGGCTGTACCAGCACAACTCTTCCCCTGAAACCCTCCCCAAACTCTTTAGAAGTTTTTCTTTCTGATKTTTATTATAACAGCAAGGTGTATGATTTCATCCCATCACAGCCAACATCCCAGGACATCAAGGCTTTGGTGGTATACCTGGCTCAACTCAGCACATGTCTGCATGCAGAAGCTCAGAATAGCATACAGGGGGTGAGACAGAGTTTAATGCACACTCAACTACAGCTGAATGCATGAGCAGCAATTTGCCTTTTTTCCCCTCAGGAACACACTAAATGAGCCAAGCTGTAACAAGCTCTGTTGTAATTGGTTAATGACTTTAAAGTTCTAAAAAACCAACTCAAAAAATGAAGAGCATCTGCATAATGAAAGTTTGAAAAATAATATTTTGCACTTTTGGTATCTACAGGTCTCAGTTTAAAGAAAAAGTGGATCTATAAGATTCAGACAAATAACAGAGCACAATTGTTAAGCATCCTGCTTGCTGTCAAACAACACTTACTAGCTACAGCACGGAATGCCGAGAGCTCAGAAGTTATCTGAAGCTTCTGGGAGTTGTGTTAAACAAGGGTGGATATGAGACAAAATGCAGCTCCAAGTCTCGAACCAGACAGCCAAGACCAGTGCCTTCTTGCTATCTTCTTGTTTCTTTGTACAGCATCTATAAAACCATTCTATATACAGCACAGACACACCACCTTTTAAAATCTTTAAAGTTACAAATATGCCACAAAAAACATCTTATTAATTTGACCTGTTTACAATATACCACAAAAACTAATAAAAATATTTTTAAGACAAAGGCATGAAGTCTACAGAAATACTGTTTTCCCCAATAAGCTGAAATAATACTTCTGAGAGGAGGAGAAGAAACAGGTAGGAGACAAAGCAAACTGCTGCATTTCAAGAAGAATGACCGTGTGCATAGATGCATCATTAAATGTAAAGGTTCCTTTATCACTTTTTAGGATGGATTGTTTTCTCAAGCCTAAGAAGTTTCAGATACTTTGCAACTGATTCCCACATTATCTTAATTCTTACACATTCTAGGATTTTTCTCCCACTATAATTATATAACCAAACTAAACCTTCTTTATATCAGTTCCTGACTGTTGCTGTACCTTCCTAAGGTGTCAAACAGGGTTTAGGTATTTACTGTGCATTTCAAAGGTTTTCAACTTAGTGTAACATATCCAAACCCACTGATACAAAATTTCTCAAAAATAGTTTTGAACTGAAATATAAATCTGAAGATAGTCTCTCAAGCAGGTCACCATGCAGTCTCAAGCAGAACCCTTCGAGAGAGGGACAACTAATGCTGACTGATGGCACAAATACCATTTTGAAAGGGAAAGACCAAGAGCAGGTGAGACAATCTTCCTAATTCACAGTAAACATTTAAATTCTGTATGCTATTAGGATGGGCAAAACAGTCCAAGTCTGAATAAAAGTGTCACAAGACTCATTTGGGACCATGCTAAAGTATTACCTGTGACTGCAGTGTCTAGTAAGAATTTTTTCTTGGCTTCATGAGTTAATTGTCACTAAAAAATTCCAGTTCATCATTCACATCCATAAAACAAACGTTGCCTTTTGAACACTGCAGTTGATAGTGGATATTTTGTCAAGGCTGGCTATTAACATTCTACCTAGCATCCTAAGGTGCTCTCATTACACACACCTTTAAAAAAAAAAAATTACAGCATTAATAAATCTGCCAGAGATTACAGGTTGCAAAGTGACTTTTTTCATCAATCTGTAAAAGGTATTGACAGTAAACAGCAGAAACACAAGAAAAATTTTTATGGTATTGTTTAGCCATTATGGACTCATTTGATGAGCAAATTTGTTCACTGTAACTCTCAGCCCTTCCCATGGCTAATCAGAGCCTTTGTAACTGCCCTGTTTGCCAATCGGTAACAGACCGTATAAGACTAAAGCGATAAAGAAAGTTTACTACAGACTTCCTTTTCTGGCTTTCAATAATTTCTCTTCACTCTGCTTCTGTCAGATTAATTCAGCTATTTAATTCCTGGACTTCACAACTATAGAATTGCATTTACGTCTTGGAAATATGCAATTTTAACTTCACTGAGTGTACATCTCTAATTATGCTGATATGTAGCAATATGGTAACACAACTCCCTCAAGTAAAAACTGATGAAGCTGCATCTGGTTCATTTTAAAGGGAACTTGAACAGAGCACTAAAATGCATAGAGTATCCTATTTATCTTGGGAGGTGTTAAGATAGTGAGTGATGAAAATGATCTGCATTCTTCATTAAACATTTACCTGATGGCCTGGTAATTTTATTTAATGTTGAACCTGCCACCAACTTTAACTTTTAATTTTTTCTGTGTTAAAGTAGAAGCCCTCATACATCTCTGTTTATAGTTTAATGCATCTGCTTACCCATGCAGACAAACAGTTCCACAGTCAGATTATACCAGTTTGCTCACAAGAGTCTGTAATTAATAATAATATCCTCCACTGACAAATACAGCATTCTTTCATTCTGTAACTCTCACTCTGTAAATACAGGTTATACAGACACAATATTCCAAAGACAAATTTGCAAATCCTCAAACAGTCTCTCTGATAGTTTATCCATTCAGCTGGGCACAAGAACAGTCTGATAGTCAGAGTGGCATTAGCTCATTACACAAACTCTTTCTAAAAAGCAACAGCAGATACCACTGGCATCAGCAGCCCATTTTCATAGTTGCTCTAAAAAAAACCCCCACAGCCTCACTTTATTTTTTTCCAGAGAGGTCCTGAACTTAGTTTAAAAGCCCGTCTTGCGCTTTCAACACCACCAGCCTGATCAAGACTAGGGCTGGAGAGTACAGAACAAGCTATCACATGCACTGGTTTCTATCACCAGCATCCTAACCAGCTACATGAACCCCATGCTTAAGCATCCTTTACCTTGCAACTCTTGGTAAATCCCTCCCTCTGAGCAGCAGACTAGGTCCTCTTACTTCACACAGGTCTGGCAGAGGCAGGCTTGATAAAAAAAGCAGGCTCACAGCAGTGACACGTGATTTGTAACATGTGCGTTTTGTTTTGTTGGAGTTGTTGTTTGGTTAGTTAAAAAACCAAAAAACTATAAAGCAAATTCATCACAAGACACTTAGGCATTACTAGGCAGAAAGCAAGAGAGGAATGCAAGATATTCCTTAGTAAGGTTTTCATTATTCATTCTTTCCAGTCCTACCACTTTTGTGCAAGTCAGTTCAGACAACTTCGGGGTTATATTTTGGGTTTTATACTATCGTCCCCTTGCTTTCTAAAGTTATGAAGCTGGAGACACTTTTTTTTTTTAAATGTTAATGCTCCTCCTCTGGGGAGCAAGGGTACCCCAGATGTGTATTAATCTGGTTGCCAGTTTAGGTGCTCATTGGTGCTGCACTCAAAATGCTGAAGTTTGTACAGGCATTTCTTGGCTGGAGGAGGTATGTATTCAACAGAGTCTGATGTACACATTCAGTCTTACTTGGTTAAGCAAGCACAGGTTGCTCTCAAAACATTTTGTTACTCAGATTCAATTACCCTGCATGCAGTTACTGCCTCAAAGGACTTGTTCAGTAGAAGATATTTGAAACTTGTATTCAATACTAAAGCCATGTATTAATGCTGGCTTCATGATAGGAGAAATGCAGAGACTCAACCATCTGTAACATTCAGACTCAGAGTTCTGCATATATTTTCAAGAGTCACCTTATTGTGACTATTTTCATAAGTTAATACAAAAAAATTAAACACAAAACTTGGAACCATCTGAGATCAGAATTAATGAACATTTTATTACGAATCTGGGACAGATTCAAATTTAAAGTGAACCACACTGTTTATTGCCAATATTCAAGTTAAACCACAACAATTACATTGAGAATCTTGCCATCAGTTGGCATATAGTTAATTCCCAGGATTTTTAATTAAAGTGGATTTGGAGGAGAATTCTTTAATCAAAACTATCAATTATCTGCTACAAAAACTAACCAACTTTAGGCAGGTTTCATTAAAGATGAAGTACAAGGAGGGGCTTTTACTTTTTTTAAGTGCATCTTTGTACCTTTTGTTTTCTTCCACAGAATTGTGAAACCCTAAAGATGACAAACTATAAGATGATGGGACATCTTTCTAAATAAACTTTGTCAGGATGCTTTTTCATTGTTAAATTCTGCTTAGCTAATGACAACCTATTCTCCACAATTTCTTCCTTGAGCCATTACCATAATAAAACTTGGTGACATTTAGAGCCAAGGAAACCCATCTGCTAACACATGGACAGCTAGTATCTTTGACAGCCTAATTTTCATCAAGAACAGGAGAAGAAATGATCTCTTGCTAACACCACATATATCACAAATGAGATCAGCCTGTGCTTTTCATTATTCTACATGGATTACATTTGGAAAGGAAAATGTACTGCTGCATTAATACATTTCATTGTGCGTCAACATCATTTGTAATTGTACGGGTTTGAAGGCAGAAACAAGTACGTAAGGGAAAGGGATCTCTTGGGGGAAATCAGGAAATGAGTGGAGGATGACTCAAACTGATGAACTCAGATTTGTAACTTTGTTCTTATGTATAAATTAAAAGAGACAATTCAAATTTAATTCATGTGTTTAAAAATTTGGAAGAGATGAAAGATACACGTTCTAGTCCATAACAACAGGTCCCTATCCTAGCAGTGCCTACTTAACAAACTCCAAAAGTACTATAAAGGTTATAAGTTGTATAGAAAAGACAAATCTTCGCATAACCAATAGCATAGCCCCAGACCTGAGTTTGTATATTGAAAGACAAAAGCTCTGTAAATTCCCTAAAGTACTGTAGAGAAGACAAAGAAACATATTAAGTGAAACAAGGTAGATTTATTGAACATTTTGTCATACTGTCATGATAGGAAGCTGAGTCCCCCCATCCTGTTTCACCCAGCTCTGGGGTAGAAGCAGCACCAAACTCCCCTTCATACACCCTGCGTTATCCTGTAACCCCCGCAGGACATCACATGCATTTAGAAAAAAAAGGTTAAAGATTTCACCTCTCCCTCCTCAGCTCCATGGGTATATCTACAAGGACACAGGCATACCTACAAGGAACATGTTAACCGAATAAATTTATTCTATGTTATCACAGAAATTAGAAAATAGTTATGAGATAGGAAGCAGGATTTTCTTCCACCTCATCCATCAACAGTATTGTTACCAGATTTCAATTACAAAAGTATCCGCATCTCATCTCTAAGCCACCAAGTATTCAATATTTGAGAATACTGACCTAAGTCTTAGGTATAACGAAACAAACACAAATGAAATAAACCATGATCATATAGAAAGAGGCTAATTCAGTGCAAATATGTGATTAACAACTTATTTTGTTTGCAGGCTACTGTACATTGTGGTCTCTGCATAAGTTGTTGCAGAACTTCTGGAACACCCCTTAGTAAACACACTAAGCTTAACCTTGCAATTCAATGCACTGTGACAAAACTTGCTAGAGGCAAGCTAAAATATCACGCTGCTTTATAAATCAGTTCTTCATGGGCAACAGCAGCAATAAAAGCCCACTAACAAAACTGCTGAGAGGATAAATGCATTTTAAAAAGCCAAACACCTTTAAATCCCCCTAAGGGGCCACACACAATACAAATTCATACTACTCAGTTTGGTTCAACTTGAAGATCATCCTTCATGTCTATTAACACGCAAAAAGCTAAATAAAGGATGGTTGGGATCACTTCTGTCGTCTTTTCCTGCGGCCTGCAGTGGACACTAAAGAACACATAGCACATTTACACAAAATCCCTATACCTCCTATCATGAAAAAAAAAAATAAGAGAAAGGGACAACTACAGAAAATAAGATGTATTCAGTTAGCATCCTGAGGGAAGAAAAACAAAAACAAGATATAACTTCTAATGAAAGTATTTTCTGTTCTCTTGGAACCCCTGCACTTACATTAGCTTAAGTGGTCTGGTCCTTTCAATCTACAGCTTGACAAGAGCCTTGCTTTAGTGGCTGACATGCAGCTACAAATCACTCCCAGAATAAAACAAATGTTTCAGGATGGTAAATGTCATTAAAGTAAAATAGAAGGATGAGAGAGATGGAACAGGTAAATATTTCCAAAATTTAGTGCCAAAATCAGCTAAGTGAAATTTTCCATTCTTTAAGCCACCAACTTTTGAATTCTTATCCCTTCTCTCACACAGCAATTTCTCTAGATGAGCAGAATATAAGGTTAAGAAAAAACTGAGTAGCAAGCACACCTGTTTTCAACTTAGTGTCTTGAGAAAGTTTTGGATAGAAAAGAAATACATTTGGTCCTATTTGGAATTTCTTTTAGCCCAGTAATAACCAGAGTTCTTACTACTGGTTTGAAATTATCCTTATGCCAGTATGGTATAGAACAGTAGACACAAGCATTTTTTTTTAAACAAATATACTCTAGGCTTGCATTTCCAAAGTTATAATTACATGAAACACTGACAGCTTTTATGACTGACATAGCAGTCAGACTTGATTTATATTCCAAATTTCTCCCAGTAGTTATGGGCATGCAAATCATTTTACTTTTTCAATTATGTACATGAATCTGGAAATATGTGAACTAGGCATAGAGAATCTATGACACTCGCTTGCACGTTCGAAACGTGAATATTCAAAGTTATATCTTATGGACACATTGCAAAGTAGAGCAACTTGTTCCTTTCACTGAGGAGTTATATCTTCTCCTGTTTCATAATCTTACATAATACCAGAGTTTATTAGAATTTGTATTTTTTTTTCTAAGTACATTTTTAAACTAGCAAAGGCTGACACTGATTTTTTTGTGTGTGCTCTCACTGAATAGTATGTCAAATACGTCATTTGAGATTTTAAATTTTTAGCCTTACAGTTTAAATTATTAGCCTTCAAAAGCCTGCATGTGGATTTATAAGTGCTGTCTGAAGAATTCACTTGAGCAGCTTTAAAATACTCAGAAGGAGACAGCACAACATCTGTCCATGACAAGCTGCTGAAAACCAGGCAGCAAGCCAAGCACTCCCCAAAGTTCCAGCCCAGCAAAATCAGACAATTTTGAACAGCTGTAAACAGTAAAGAACTGCTTTTAACATTACATCAAAGAAATATAAAAGCTTGCGATAAGCATATAGCAGTTGTTCCTTGAAGTTTACCAAAGAAATGAGAGGCACAACTTACCCAGTCCATATCAACATATTACAGCTTATTACTATTTTACTGATGAAGATATGTTTGCGTTTTAAAATTACATTAGATTTAAAATATGGGGAGGGCTTCATCGCTTTGCAAAACTAAATTGATCCTCCTCTGAGGAGTTCACTATGTGAATTCACAGGAGAAAAACTAGACAGAGCAAACCTGTAGAAGAAGAAAGGACAACACAAGTTAGACTTTAGGATGCTTTTGTCCATTAGGTTCATATCCTGAGCCTTCCCAGAGATTTCAACTGTCTTTTTCGGGTTTATTTTGCTCTTAAGGAAACAAGAATAAAACTGGTATTACAACAACAAAAACTACAGAATAGATAGAGTGAAAAAGGCTTATAAGGTCAGAGATAAGCAGAGGGACAGGGACATGAAAGAAAGAAAAGTATAGGAAATTCTGAAAGTAGAATTCTAAAAGGAAATTCTAAAAGATGTTTAACTCCTGGTGAAAGCAGAAGGAAAAAAATGAACAAACAACAAAAATACCCTGGTTTTATTACTTAAAAGAAAGACAGAGTGTTTCAAGAGGAGAATGAAAGTATCACCTCTTTCAGTATCAAGAAGAAAACTCAAAAGGCTTTTTCTAGCAATAACAAGTAAAATGTTTTTGAACATGTTACATTAAAAAATAAAATCTCAAAACATGAATTCTTGAGCTACAAAATAAACCTTGAGTGAAATTTTACCTAAACATGCACAGTCCCATGTTTTCAGTACCTCAAAAGAGGGTTCATCTATCAGACTTCTTCTGTATAATAGATTCAACTACATTTTTCTTTTTCTGCCTTCTGCCAGAACGCTGCCAAATCATACAAGATTGAAGTCAAGGGGAAAAAAAAAAAAGAAAAAAAAAATCACGCAATCTTGAATTGCCTTCTCTTTTAATGTGTGATACCATATGTTGGGCTGCACAACAGGCGAGGGATGATACATGGGAAAGATTCAGAGTAAGCCTTCAGGCTACCTGGTGGGGGTGCCACAGTGCAGTTGACTCTTCCCTGCACTGTAGCCCTGAACATCAGAGGCATCGGTTGGCGTCATACAAGGTTTGAGAGAGGAACAGATATCGCAGCCCAGCCAAACGGGAGTGCAATACAGAAGCCATCTGTGTGAACTTGATATTCAAAGCGCATGACGCAGGAAGTCTGCAAAATATACAAACCTGACTCTGTGGAAGAAGCTCAGTGCCATGAGATCTGGGAAGAGCTGATGATTGAACTGAAGGAGACCCCTGCAAGGCTGGGCTGTGGACAAATGCAGCTGAAGAGGTCTGGCAACATTAATTACAAGAACCATGTAATAAGATACTTCTCAGATACACATCCTATTTATTTCCTGGTGCTTTCAAAGCACTGACAGCCCTGTACCATTACTGCAGGAGGCTGCTACTGCTCTTGCACCGTGCTGCAGTAATAGGGTGAAGTGAGGTGTTCAAACTGGAGCTTCCAAAATACAAATGCCTAGTGACAGGCAACATGCTCAGGAGGAACCTGCACATAGTAATTACCTTCCCTGTCAGTCTAAAATAAGTCAAGCATAATCTTTCAGAAATCGTACAAGCCCATCAACTTTGTTTGTTCTTTTTTGTTACTGTTACCTTTTATTTTTTAAGATTGCGTGGTATTTAAGAGGCTGCTCCACTGTTGTTCTGAATATCCTTCCTTGGTTTTATTTTGGTCATGAAAGGGACAGTTTGTTGTTGAAAAATTCATATATACTCTTGTCTTGGTATTTGAGTAAATGGTATAAATAAAATTTAACTAGTTTTCATTTAAAATACAAAAGGAAAGGCTTACCTGAGCTGATTGACAGCTTGGAGGAAAGCAGAACTACTGGTTTATCAGAGACACACAGGAGTGATGGGAGGGAATTAAAATGGTGATTTCACATTAAAAATAAGGATCATCTAATTTAACTTGTGGCTGCCATGCAAGGAACTACTGGAGAATACTCTTCTGAACATCATTCACCTTCAAGACAAATTATTTCAGCTGGAGTGCATTGGGAAGCAATACAGCCTTGAAGTGCCACAGTAAAAATAAAAATAGCATCCATAGCTTTCCCCCTAATATAGCAGATATCGACAAACTAATTTTTACCATTAATCTTCACAGGTTTGCACTGAATCTATTTTGTATCTTCTATTGACTTAAGAGCACCAGGCCTATACTGACACTGAGAAACATCATTTAAGTCACAACAGGCAGTGTTCAATCCTGTGCAGAGAAAACACAAGTTATCATCATCTTAAAAACTTAATGAAAAGAAACCAGAATTCATACCACAAGCTTCTTCGACAAAATAAGATTTAAATGGCACACTTTCCCCTAATGGCAGGCACAGGCAACACTGTACTGGGTTGACCCTGGCTGGATGCCAGGTGCCCACCAAAGCCAGTCTATCACTCCCCTCCACAGCTGGACAGGGGAGAGAAAATATAATTAAAAGGCTTATGGGTCAAGATAAGGACAGGGAGAGATCATTCACCAGTTACTGTCACAGGCAAAACAGACTCGACTTGGGGAAAATTAATTTAATTTATTACCAATCAAATCAGAGTAGGATAATGAGAAATAAAAACTAAATCTCAAAACACCTTCCTCCCTTCTTCCCAGGCTCAACTTCACTCCCGAATTCTCTACCTCCTCCCCTCCAGCAGCACAGGGGGACGGGGAATGGGGGCTGCGGTCAGTTCATCACACGTTGTCTCTGCCAGTCCTTCCTCCTCAGGGCAAGGACTCCTCACACTCTTCCCCTGCTCCAGCGTGGGGTCCCTCCCACAGGAGGCAGTCCTCCACAAACTTCTCCAACGTGAGTCCTTCCCACAGGCTGCAGTTCTTCACGAACTGCTCCAGCGTGGGTCCCTTCCACGGGGTGCAGTCCTTCAGGAACAGACTGCTCCAGCATGGGTCCCCCACAGGGTGCAGTCCTTCAGGAACAGACTGCTCCAGCATGGGTCCCTTCCACGGGGTCACAAGTCCTGCCAGCAAACCTGCTCCAGCGTGGGCTCCTCTCTCTCCATGGGGCCACAGGTCCTGCCAGGAGCCTGCTCCAGCACAGGCTTCCCACAGGGTCACAGCCTCCTTCAGGCATCCACCTGCTCCAGCGTGGGGTCCTCCACAGGCTGCAGGTGGATATCTGCTCCACCATGGACCTCCATGGGCTGCAGGGAGACAGCCTGCCTCACCATGGTCTTCACCACGGGCTGCAGGGGGATCTCTGCTCCGGCGCCTGGAGCGCCTCCTCCCCTCCTTCACAGACCTTGGTGTATGCAGAGTTGTTTCTCTCACATATTCTCACTCCTCTCTCCAGCTGCAATTACTGTTGCACAGTTTTTTTCCCCTTCTTAAGTATGTTATCACAGAGGTGCTACCAGAGTCACTGATGGACACAGAGTCACTGATGGACACAGAGTCACTGATGGACACNCAGAGTCACTGATGGACACAGAGTCACTGATGGACACAGAGTCACTGATGGACACTGCCTCGGCCAGTGGCGGGTCCGTCTTGGAGCCAGCTGGCATTGGCTCTGACACAGGGGAAGCTTCTAGCAGCTTCCCACAGAAGCCACCCCTGTAGTCCCCCTGCTACCAAAACCTTGCCGCGCAAACCCAATACAAATGTGATACTTCAATTGTATCTATTAATGTACAAGTTATGGTTTTCTTTCTTTTACATCTAACTAAAATTACATTAAATATATCTTTATAAGTTTCTTTAGAGGGTTTAAATTAAATTATTCAAACACTATCCCAAAGCAACATGAAATAATTGAAATATTAAACTCTGCAAAACCAGTAATTATCACAAATAACAACTCATCCAAGATTAGAAAAAGGGACTCATTTCCTACAAACCATTGTGCTGCTGGTTTTAGAAATTATGTATTAGGTTACAAGGACTGGTGTCAGGAGTGGCTGAGGGAGCAAGCACAAACCACCAAAAAATATTTGGAAGACAAATTTCTCTATTAAAAACATACAGGTTTGCCACACAGAATAACTAGGGATAAGGATACTCAGAATAAACAGTCTGCAATGTAGACAAAGAGCTAACACTCAGCCACCTTGCTTTGCTACCTTTCTATATGTTTAGACATTATGAGCAAAATGCTGATGGGAACTTGTGACTTGTGTATTTATCCACTACAAGACCTAAATTCTTGTCTTTACGTGAAACATGATGATGACCAACTACCACCATCTATCATCATCTCCCAGCCTCCAAAACTTGGTACAAATCAATATATATTGGTAATACTGCAAAGCAGTTTGTTTTTTTGAAATGGCACTAAACAAAGTGACTTGGAAAATGTGCGTGGCTTCTAGGAACTACCATAATGGTAATATCTTAATACCAGTATTACTACTACAATACAAGATGCTACAGAATCTTACTGTTTCAAAGGAAAAAAAAAAAAAAAAGACACAAAACTTAATAAATATTTGTAGCTAGACTGGGGGAGGTGAGAAGGGCTAAGATTAAGTTCCTACTCAGACACCTGAGTTTCACAAGGGTTTTGTGTTTATTTGTTTAAGGAAAAGGAAATAACACAAAACAAGCAAGGTCTCTTTTACTCAGAAGATCAGCCAGCAACTGCAGTGTCCCCTTTGCCCTGGACATAACTCAGGTGATGTTTCATAACTCAGGTTATGAAAATACAGAATAAATTCCCTCTCCCAGCTAACAGTACTTGTCTCATCTCAGTGCTTGTGTTCATCTCTCACCTTTCCAGGATGCCCTTTTCTCTCCCAACCTACCGTCCACCTCAGGGCTGTTGTACATTGCTCTGAACTGCCTGAATATTTGGAGAGAGAAACAGCTTTTGAATTTTCACTCATAAATAGGGGAACAAGATATGCCTAGCACACTAAATTAATCCCATGAGCAGGTTAGCAACAGCCAAGTTTTTTTTATGATTACATAGCAGGAAAAAAAAAACAACCAGGAGTTCCCATCAGGGAGGAAAGCAAACAACACAAGCTGGGTATTACTGTCCAACTGCAGAGAGCTGACCTTTCGATATTAAACAAAACCTCCTACATATGCTGGAGTTAGGTGGGGTATGTGGCTCAGGCAGGAAAACAAAGAAAATGAAGGAAACAGCTTATGTGTCTGTTACAATAGGGAAGAGGGAGGCAGTGGAAAACAGTGCCAAGTAAGTATACATGGTCACAGTAACCAATTAGGGTATTACTTTGAGTGACCATATAAATCTAAACACAAAGGGAAAAAAAAATTTTATTTGGTACAGTCGATGAAAGTACTGAATTAAGAGAAAAATATGACAGTAGTCTGCTCAAAGTGTTTTATATCCGTGGATGTACAGGAATGCTGTATCATACTGATGCTATGCCAAAAGCATTTGCAAAAAAAGAGACACAGATTAGAGGCGAAGTCTACTCAGAGTCTGAAATGGCACAGCAGAGAGAATCGAGGGAAGAAATCAGGATGGTGAGACTATCCAAAGAAAAAAAAAATCAAGAAACATGGTAAGCAAGAGCTAACGCAGAAAAACACTGCAAGGTACTGGACACATGTTGAACTTGAACCGAAATGCTCAAGAAACTTTTTTCAATATAGTGAGTTAGTTTACTCATCCTCTTCCCAGGACAGAAAAAGCTACAGGCAGCAGACAACTAGAGCAAGGACATCCTCTTCCTTTCTACGTCCCAGCAGCTCAGAGTTCGGGGTGCAGGCGTGCCAGCACCAAGTTCTCCTTCAGAGCAGGCTCTCCCCCAGCATTTTGCCTACAATCAAGTATGAAGCAATTTAACTGCATCTTTTCAGCAAATTGAGATGTTAAATAAATATAGGAGTAAAAACAAAAAAGCTGTAAGACAAGAGGGTTTTGTTTTTTTTTTAATACAGTGAAATTTCTTCCTTATAGCTGGGTGTAGTGTGCCAAGTTTATTTTTAAAATGCCTTCAGGGCTAAACCTCAGAAAATACAGCTTTGCAGATGAGAATACCACTAGTTCCTTTAACGGTGCATACAAGAAGCTATATAGTATCAGGAGCCACAAATGGAAAAATCACAGCAGATAAAATTATTTTATATTGGTAGAGAAATTGGACTGTTCAAAAAGACTAACACTACCTTACACTACAGAGTACCTACCACACTATCTGCTACCGTTAAGGGAATTTCAGAAATATTTCCATTATAATACTGATGTTTTCAATTTATCACAACTCTCCAGAGCAAGCTTGCAAATCAATATTTTTCAGACAGCATCTCTGACGGTAAGCAATCTTGCCCCACGCCCCCCCCCCCCCCCAAAAAGGTTTAAACAGAAGGGGTTCAGTTATGTTAAAGCAAGTGGAAAAAAAAAACCTTTTCTCACAAAGAAAAGTAATTCTTGAAATATAAAACAATTACAAGCAGTTCTAGCAGTAATAATTCTGAACTCAGAGATGAAGTCTGGCACGTTAATATCCACCTCTGGGAAAGCCAAGAGACAAGCAAATTGCTCCACAAACATCTCTAGCTTATTGCTAGCTATGATGATTTTATGATAACTTATTGTAACTGTATGCTTTTAAAAAGCACAAAGCAGAAGCTACTGTGAAGCTGAACTTTATTTTACAGTAATATTTACAGTATTTTGCAACTTACACAGTCACATTGCACCTGCAAGGGAAAACCTGCCTGCCATTTTGACTTTACCAAAAGCACCACATTTCAAGGTTCACTTTTAGGGTATTGTTTCTGTTAAAGATTCCAGTTTCCTTACAGATGTATTTCTATGAAATTCAAACCCTTTAAACAGTAACTAGCACAGGTTATTTTGTCACAATACAAAAATCAACATACACCAGAATGAGAATGAACTCCTGAATACTTTAGAGAACTACCTTTAATTGATAAAGGAATGAAGAAAAGTGGAAGCCTCAACACATTGAGTGAAGGTTTTCAGAAGAGGTGACTTGGGAAACCTCTATTTTTGGATGGTCAACTTCTGACATCTTTAAAAGGACTTTATTTCAAATCAAGATGAACACTTACATCTAGAGAATAGGATCTTTTAAGAGAAAGTCAGACATGTAATATATTAGTATACCTGAATTTTCACAATCCTTTGTAATCTCCTTGCCTATTTACTGGACAGAATGTTTCCTTTCCAGAGCTTCTCACAGCTAGTTATAAACAAAAGCAAACATAAACCCAAGCATTTAGAAATCTTCTCATTTCCTGATAAAAATGACCATTGCCAGTTTTCAGAAAGACAAGGGCAAGGGATAAAAAGACACTTTCAAGCCATTCAGTATATTGTCTTAGAATGATTCTAAATACTATTTTATTAAATACTTGCAATGGAACCATAATTCTATCCTCCTTTTTTTCCTAAGATCATAGTAATGTCAGGGACTTTAAAAAGTACTTTGACTCTGCCAGGTTTTACCAGCCTGCTTCCAAAAATGAGGGTCAATTTTTTGTACTTACCTCTTATTCAATATTCAAAACACTGCACACATTAAAAAGGTAACCATAAAAATGGTCTCAGATGAAAAGGATCATATGGTGCAACATTATTGTAAAGAGATTGCTAGAACTAATTTCAATGTGTATGTTCCACAAAAAACTTAATGTTGTTCATAGAATTCATAAGATACAAACATGAAATTCCAATGCAAAGAGCTTTTCTTATCAAAGAACTACTTCTTATCAAGCAACACACAAGATTTTAGCCAGAGAAAGTTCTTCCATCAGTCAACCCACAGAGGAGGAGGTTAGATTGCTAGTCAATTTAGAAGAGTAACTACTGAGCAAGACTGGGTTAAGAGAAGCAGGTTACAGTCTCAGCTCAACTTTTAGCAAGTCTTTTACCCTCCATTTCAATTTTCCACTGGAGATTAGGTTTCTCTTCATCTGTAGATATGAAAGCTCTTGAGGGGAGACATACTGCATAGGTTTTAATCAATAAGATGCAATTTAAAACTTAATTCCTCCAAAGTACATTAAGAAAGCACAAGAAAGGGGATTCAGTTCTTCAAATCTAATTGCATGCATTTGCACTCCAAACTCAAGTCTTAATACACAAAATAGAATTTTATAAGAAGACTGCTGACTTCTCTCTTACCTAACAAGCAGAGCCTACTAAATCAGACCACTAAGGAAAGAGAAAAATAAAGAACTGCTTCATTCTTCCTTGAAGCATGCACAAAAACAATTAAACCAGCAGGCTAACAWCATCCTGAAAAAAAAAAAAAACCAACATTGAACTTCAGGTATTTTGTATACCTGCTTAGTTCCACTACAGACTCCTCTTTAAAAATGAGGGGGTTTACATATTCATTTCTCTTGAAAAAGAGAAATTTTCCTTTAAAAAAAATTAAGATTATGAACAGTTTATTCAATAATAAAAATTTTTTAATCCTCTGAATACTTAACACAAAGACAGCACAGGCTTCAGTGGTGACATGGAAGCCAAAACCAGAACAAGATGCAGAGGAAGGTGTAACTGGCACCGAACCACACCTGACTTCCCTGAGACCTAAAATGCGAAGAAAAGCATGAGATAATACCTTGCATGATCTTCTCCCAAACATCAGAATTTAAATGCTTGTAAGAGTAATGGTGGAAGGTCAGAAAAATACTCAAACAAACCACAGGAAATATTCACAAAGTATGTGATTTCTGATCAATCAGATCGAAGTTTAAATACTGTTACAACTATAATGCAAGTCATTTTTATTTTAGAGGTTGTTCCTGGGAGTCCTTATTAACAATTATATTAACTGCAGATGAATGAAAGACAGGAAAAGTAGAGGTATAAACATAATACCACAGCATGTGGATTCCCTTCCAGGCCATACAGCTCCTGCACTACCCTCCTACATCTGCCTGAGACCGGGCAAGTTACTTTATGAACTTGCTGAACACATCCAACAGACAGCTTCAGGATTCTAAAAATGTTATTTTTATTCAATCTGTTGTGCTGTACTTTTTTTTTCAGCATTGAAGTATTAGCCAGCTTCGCAAATTTTTCCAGGGTAGGTTTTTTTTTGTTTGTTTGGGGTTGGTTGCTTTGGGTTTTTTTGGTCACAGCTATGTTGTTTCTTAATATTAAAAAACCAAAGCATATGAAGAGCTAAAGTGAGAATGAGAGAAAAAACCCTTCTGATGATGCAGTATACTGATTATATCCAAATCTGCAGCATACCAGGGGCTATGTCAGAGTTTCAGTGGAGGCAAGTCCACAATTAAAACATTTTTGTCTTCTGTTTCTCAGTCTTACAGAGCACGTTTTTCCCAAAACAGCTCCAACTGATGAAGCTTTTTGCTATTCATGCTATACAGAAAGCTAAGCAAAAGGTGGTCGCTGTAACTGTCACGATAAATCCAATACAGAATCTGACATAACAAATAATCTTATAAACCATTGTTTTGTACTTAAACCACTCCAAAATTACAATAATCATGAAAGTACAAATTGCTTATAGTAGTCAAAGCTGGAATAAATATATGAAATCCCCATTCCTCTTGCTGCAAAGCTGCTTATTGAAGTTACTTGTAATGTGCATCATTCAAACTTCCAACTTGGTGTTTCTTCAAACACCACATTCACTGCTTCTAAATGTAGTCTGCTTGTCTGAAATTTTTAACCAAGATACAAAAATCAATGTTATATAAAGCACTCTTTCCTGATACTGATGATGCATAATATGAGTCACCACTTCAAAGCCTCCAACACACCACACAAGCCACATTCTTTTAAGTCACAAATAAACCCTAAAGTGGTTTCTCCCGTCTTGCTTCTAATGAAGCATCCTCAGTTCCCAACAGCAAATTGTAACTTTGTCAGTCAGGAGAAAGTAAGCTCCACAAGCAGAAATGAAAGCTTCTAAACAATACATACATCTCCTTTAACTCGAAATGCAAATATTTCCCATACCTGTTATTTTTTAAGCTTTTGGGGAAAAAAAAAAGGCTAGAAAAAACCTAAGTCACCAGTGAAATGTTAATATTGTATCTGTGTTGATTTCTTTTTCAGGATTTTTACAGTGAATTTGTGGTGTGGTTCCATGATCTGTAACAGAATGGGGTGGGGGGGTGGAAAGAGAGGGTCAGAGCATCTGAAAGTTTAGGCACACAAACAAGTTGCTGCCCGTCATCTGGCTCATGGCGACTGCTCTGCATGCTCTTTGCCAGCGGCAAATGCCAGGCAATCAGAGGTAAGGATTCACCCAATAGAAGCAGTTAAGCTAGATAAAATAACTTCACTGTTGCCGGAATTACTAGACATCTGATCATGTGTAATAATCCATTGGTATTACTTGGCCCTGAAAAATCGGAAGAGGGGAAACCCTCTTATTTGAACCGAAAAAAAAAATTCAAAGTTATTCTTGCTCTGGAAATTATCATTCCTTCTTGGCTGGTGACAACTTCATCAATAGGAAATTCTTTCTCATTGAGTTTCAAGCAGTTACACACCCTATCCATACATGAGCTGTACACACACCTGCACATGATGTTCACTACTGTCCAGCCAGACATGTGCTTCAGCCCAGGCAACAAACGCTGTAGATATGGGCCATGAAGAGCCCAGCACTAAGAGGCCACTGTTGCAACAGTCCAGTTAGGAGCCCACCCAGATTCATACGATTTTTTGACTTAACAGTGACAAGAACTCCTTCCTTTAAAAAAATGTTTCCTGGAAATCATGCTGCCTGCCTTTCAAAAAATCGCCACCGAACAGTTAATATACCAAGGTTTTTAATCTTCCGATTAACTGATCCGCTTAAGCTTCCCTGAAAACATGGACTCTGAAAACCTATACTGGGAAGAGTGCAAGTAATGTAGCATGATGACATCTGATGGTAGTGCAACTGCTCTAGTTGAGGAGAAATAAAAAATTCAACAACTACATTATATGTACAGCTATAAATTAAATAGCTCATTAGCTAACAGTAAGTAAGGTTTGGAAAAGTCTTCCGAGTAGATAGTCCCCCTCAAGTATACCTCACAATTTCCAAGTACTACACTGTTATTAAAAAACTGTAACAATCTAGTCAAGATATGCATATAGAAAAATGCGTACATCTATACACACACACATCTATAACCAAATGCACCTGAGGAAGTCACAAGAGAAAGGCAACACTTTGCATAGCATTTCCAAACAACGAGAAAGTGAAAGGATGCCTAGACCAACTGAAGCAGCTTTGCGAACAGAAAAGCAGACAGATGCCGTGGCTCATCCCGAAGCCACAGAACTGAGTGATACAGCACAAACGAGAGATGATGCTCCACCGGAAGAAGTCAGTCTCAACAGAAAACAATGGAATTTCCTTTCGTAGGAAACTATTTCTGTCATCTCTTGCCATGAGAGGGACCAGTGTGCACAAAGGGGATCTCTACATGTAAGGACTCAGAACAAAGAAGCAGCACTAATGAGGTGCTTACAAGTGTCTAATTTCTTCTAAAATGATCCCTGGGGGAGAATAAGAAGTATATAGTAACAGTACAAACATTCAATCAAAAATATGTTCTAACACATTTTCATCTTTTTCCTTCTTTAAGGGGAATACTTCCAATTGGAGCAAGGTCAGTATTCCTCTTTTGATTTCCAGTGTCACAATCTATAAAGGTCTTGCCTTTTATCACTGAAGCAAAAGCTAAAAATGTTATCTATGTATATTGGATCATCTCTGATAAATACTGATGGTGCTATATGCTGTAGAAGTAGCTTTATTCTTGTTTCTACTTAGTCTATTTTGAAAATTTAGCAATTACATTTCTCAGCTGTGTTCACATGATTTCTCATAAGGCCATCCTGAAAGCCATGTGAAATTCCAGGCTATGAAAAAAATCGTTTCTTCAAGAAAGTACTGTTTTGTGATGAAATACAGTGTTATTAACTAGTGTTAATAATTAAATTTGTAATTCACAAGTATAAAATTGAAGGATGGCTTTTTGGTCAAATATTATAGTTTTTCACATCCAAGCTTCTATGGCAATTGATCCAAAACCAGTGAAAAAACAGCAAGAGGTGGTATGTGTCAGTAATGGCAGTACTCAAGTACTTATCTTCAGTATGTTGACTGCACCAAATTTTACAAGGAGATCCCCACATTTCTAGCCATAATTTTTTTTTTTTTTTTAAAAACTAAGACTTAAGCAGACATGATAATCTTTTATTGTAATCAGAGCACAGGTGGAAAGCTAGCTGAGATGCCTACCGTGCTTCTTTGCATTCTAATGTGAATTTATAATTTCAAGTTAGTAACAGGTTAAGGAACATTCCTGCTCACTATTTTCTTGCTTGGTTTCTTCCTCAACCCCCACTCCCTTCTTTTTGCTCCGCAACTTCAGTTCCAGCACAGTTCAATTGCAACATCACTAGAGAGATGCGAGGTGCAGGGAAGAAAAATAAAAGGAGGTTAAATAGTCATAATTAACATGAGACCCTGATACTGCCTTAGGAACAGAAATTCTGAATATGTCTGAAGATATACTAATATCTAAACAAAAAAAAAAAAACCAAAACCATAACCAGTTTGTAACTCTCCAACACTTTTCCACATAGCAGAAAGACCAACTTATTCCCCTATCCTGAACGACCACATGAGCATTAGCCAATATAACATTCTAAACTCAAACTTGCCGATACAAGAGTTCAGCTTGCTTCCACTAGGAAGCAGTGTTAAACCAACTAATAAAGGGTTGGGATGAAGTGACCTAGCTCTAGACTACATTCAGTGAAATGGGCAGTACTCATTTCAGTATAGCAATCCAGCAAAATTAATGTCACTTCTCATCGTCTAAAATGACCAGTGTCATACAAAGCATTCAATTCAAGTTCCTTGGTATACAAGAAATCTGAGAGATTGCTAACTAACAGACCTGTATTAATATTCGCTAAAGAACGGGAGACAAGCTCTAGAAGAGGCAGACCTCACTCTATAGTCCATCAGCATGTAGAATTTGGTACTTCAGATCAAACTGAGAAAGCCATATGTAGATTTAAATAAACTACATACAGCTAGCATATTACGGATTCGAAATTGCAAATTACAGAATTTACCATTATCACACTTTTAAAAAAAGTTGCACCGTATCAGAAAACCTACTCCAGAACTACACTGTACTACTAATTTAACTTATTCTTAGGTAAAAGAAAGAGGACAATGCAATCCACTCCTATGAACATTACCTACTGGTTTTATTATCTTAGTTCCTGGATGGATTACTTTCTAGAATAAGTGACTACTTTAGCATTGGCACTAAATTCAGCCTAAATTATTAATGCTCCTAAAACTAGAATAAACTATGGTGAAAACTGACTACTCGGAACAAGCCAATACAACCTTGGTAAAATAAGTAAAAAATTCATTACATGTTAAAATTAAAATGATACTACATTAATCTCAAAGAATATCTGCAACTACAGTTAAAATTTACATACCCCATAAAACTAACCTTCTTCAGGTTCAGTTCTTTACTTCTCTCTCTCAAAAATGATAATGATTTCCCCACATGACTATTTCCCTTTGCCTTCCCTACTAATCCCATAATTATTCACAGTGATAAGATGGCCAAGAGAAAACAAAGAACATACAACATTTGATTGCAGCATACCATTCAATAACTGTCTCAATCCTGCTTTGTCTTGAAATACTAAGTAAGTGTTTTATTTTGCCTTTTGATAAAGTTTGAAAAACAGGTTTTTGAATCTAACATGTTAATAAATAATTACAACTAAGTCCTTTGAAAGACATTAAATTTTTTAAAACAATGTAATACTGACTGTGTCACATTATAACATAAGACTAAAATATAGTAACACAGAAATACGAGGTCACACCACACAACACTTCTTTTTCTGTTCTCCATTGGTACCAGGGGTTGACAGGAACACATTCTCTAAAGTTGCTGCTTCAAACTTGTATCCATGGAGGGAAAAGGCCACAAAGTTCAGCAGCTCTCAACTTCTCAAACAGTGCAGATCAACACTGTTTTGGTATGACTTTGCTAAACATACTCTCCAGCAGACAGCGACATAGCAGCATGAGGAATGTGGCTGTGACCCAACTCACCATCTCCCTTCCTGGCTGTAGCTACAAGTGTGCAATGTGGTGCTCGAGGTTCATGACAAAAATATCATTTATCGTTTTCTTTTTTTGCCATAGGTCTGTAGTTTGCACCTGTTTCTTTTTACAAGTTTCCTTTTTTCTGTTAAAAATTTAAGAAAACAATGTAAAAACAGCGAAGTGTTTTCAGATTACATAGTTTATGGGCACAGATACTCTGCCATTTCTAATCCCACTTAACACAAGAAATCTGCTGAGCAGGACACAGGGATTGAAGCCAAGGTATCTACATCCTTTTCCTAGTGCTGTCACTCACTGTCCCGGTTTCCGCTGGGATAGAGTTAATTTTCTTCCTAGTAGCTGGTATAGTGCTGCATTTTGGATTTAGTATGAGAATAATGTTGATAACACACTGATGTTTTAGTTGTTGCTAAGTAGTACCTACACGAGTCAAGGACTTTTCAGCTCCCCATGCTCTGCCAGGTGTACAAGAAGCTGGGAGGAAGCATAGCCAGGACAGCTGACCCAAACTGGCCAATGGGGTATTCCATACCATATGATGTCATGCTCGGTATAAGCCGGGGGAAGTTGGCCAGGGAACAGTGATCGCTGCTCAGCAACTGGCTGGGCATTGGTCGGCAGCTGGTGAGCAATTGTATTGTGCATCACTTACTTTGTATATTCTATCATCATTATTATTACTTTCCCCTTCCTTTTCTGTTCTATTAAACTGTCTATCTCAACCCATGAATTGTACTTCCCCCCTGCAGTGGGATGGGGGAGAGAATTGGGGGGGGTGGGGGGGGAGTGAGCAAGCAGCTGTGTGGTGTTTAGCTGCCAGCTAGGGTTAAACCACAACACTCACTCACTGAGGAAGCTTCAGCAATCACCTCCGTGGCAGTGATGAAATTCTCTTTCCTTTAGTTTTATTTTTTTTTTCCTGGCAATGATTAACATGTTGTCAACAGCTAAATTCAAAAGACTTACAATATTTAGCTAAGCACGTCAGCAAATTCTTCCATGTAACACATCCCATCCAAGCTCTCCGACTCCAGAATGGACCTCTGGTGAGAGTTACAGAGACAAAGTATGCTACAGTCAGAGCACACCAGCAATCAGAGGTTTCAAGTAGCTGGTAAGACATGATACGTCCTCCTCCTCCAGCCACAGAGCAGACCAAAATCACATCTCGAGCATCCCTGTCAGCACATGCAGAGAGTTTCCCAAAGGCAGGGTCCCTCCCTGGAAAGCACAGCCTTCAGGAGAAGGAACCCGGCAGAGCAACCCGTATCCCAGTTGCAGCCAAGGGAAGTGGGTCCGGGGAGAAGTTGCACATCTTGGGCTGTGGGGTTTTGCAGAACACAGCTAACACTTAGAACCACACAGTCACACCCACAAAGAGCTTCCCATATCAAATGGCAGCCTTGGCTGCAGATTCCTGGTTTGGGGAACAGTTTTTCCACCACATCGCTTCTTGCCATGAAGACCAATTTGTACAAATGTGAGAAGAAAAAAAAGATCAGATATTATAGTATAAATGACCAACATAAGGAAGTATTACCTTTTTCCCCACACTCCCTTCACATTGAACAAAGCTGGAAGTGAGTAGAATAGTGTAGAAACTCATAAGCATAAATGAAAAGAAGGTCTCAAAAATAGCACAACTGAAATACAAGAAATATCTGATAACCAAGCAGTTATTTTCCTGAGTTTGGCCTTCAGAGGACATGTCTAATGGATCACCTAAACAGGGAGAGTCAAGAGAAAGAAGACAAGTTACCCAAAGGCATTACATCAGCACACATAAATTAAAGCACATTATACTCTTTTAAGGACATTCCCTCCAGGAAGATCAACCTGAAAAATCAAACAAAGGCCACCATCTCCTCTGCAAATGGGCATAATGCACTTTAACTTACAGGCATTAATTTCTCATCTTCAGTTAATTGTATCAACTCTCCTGAATGTGACTGGATAGGCAATCCCTTAGACATACTAAATGGCATRAAAGAAAAAAGAGTGAGCACTAACATCTCATTAAAAAAACCTATCTAATTGGCAAAACTGTAGAAGATGTAAAAATACACGATTTGAGAGAGTAGAAGCTTCAGCACTTTTTCCTTCCAGGAAGAAGAGCATTAAAAACCTCTGTAAGGGATAACACAGCATCCTCCTCAAACGCCTGCAAGCAGGGCACTGCCTGCTGGTAGCTACATGCAGGCTCTTTCTCCACTGGCTTTTGTTACACATTATTCAAGAACTATAACTTTCCTTCCCCCTAGAAGCTCCCACCCCAGGCCCTTTGCAGCAATGCAGAAACACAGATGAACAACTGATACAAGACAAGTCATTAGTGCACCATATGGTACCTATTTTTAACAAAACAGATTTAAAAACAAGTTTAACCATGGCCTCTCGGAGTATTCACAGGTTTAAGTTTTACAAAACTTACTTGGACTCATTTATTTCCCTTTGGGCAGCAGAATTATGATGATATATTTTTCTTTAACTAGTACAGAAGGTTTACCATCTCCTAGACTACTCAATTCAGTATTAACATATCAAAACTACAGCTTGCCTAAGGATAACACTGTTTCCTTGGTGCTCTCAGCCTTAATAAGCCAACTTGCACTGGTTTCAAAGTCAGTTTATCCCTGGCAGTTCTACACCATCTTTAAGTAAAGATAATATAATTTCCGTGAGATGTCATGCCCTTCCCTTCATACATTTGAAACATATCACACATTTTTAAGAAGTTAAATTCTAATACAGCTGACCAAAAACAATCAAATGAAGGCCACGCTGAGGTGCCTATTATCCTGACATTTGAAGTACAGAGCTGAATGAATTAACACGCCTAAAAACTTCAAATAATAGATTCCATTAAATTGCAGGTAGCACTATAGTTATTTTGTTTTATGCTTCAGTGTACTTGAGGAATCACACAGAAATTTCACATGATCTTGGCTGGTACATTATCCCCATGCTTTAACAAACAGGAAAAAAGTTTACCGAAGTTAATTCAGTGATGACAATTTAAGGATAAAAACTAGAAATAAAGTATTTTAGTTACCTAGTCTATCTGTAAAGAAAAAATATACCAATCTCATGCTATTCCTTGCTCCATGAAGCAATCTCCGCACATAGAAGTCAGAATGGCAAGATTCTTTTAGGCTGCCCTTGCAAACTCTTATTACATACATTGCCTTCCAACAGGCACGTAACGGGTCTATTTCTGTTCTGCTGATTCCAAGGTTTCTCTTGCAGAGCAAGTCTGTCAAATTTGTCAAAGGCTGAAAGCACAAAACATGCAGTAGCAGAAAAAGTTGGAAGGTTCAAAACCTTTGCAAGAAAACATTAACATAGTGTCAAAACTTATTTCAGAACTAAAAAATTATTTAAAGCCTTTAAGCTACTGCTGGACAAAGCAAAAGATTCTCTTCACAACATGAAAATGGTAGGTAATAGTTATTGCAAATGAATGATTGTATCTTCCTGCAAAGCTTGGGTTTAATCCTTCAGTCACATTATGTGCTGGTTTGCAGTGTGTTACTGATGACAGCAGAAAGTTAGGACTAGTGCTGTCCATAAAGAATGCAGGTTCTCTACAGTTATTTCAAGTAATCTTTTGCAAATAGCATTCCTTTGAAGAACCGTTTGCTGATTCAGTTTTGTGAACTGATTCACCCTGAGCACAGACAACCCCCCAAGAGAGGGCTGTGCAGCACCGGCGCACCTCACCATGTGAGCGGCACTTCTGCAGCTCACAGAGCTAAATGAAGTTTAGTTTCCTGGCTTACTTTCAGGATACAATTCTCTAATGTCAAATGAGACACTCCACACTGAAGCTTTCTTTGCAAATATGAACAGACTTTAAATAGTTACCAACTATATTCTGCCGCAGCCAGCAAGACAAAAGCTCTAACTCCTCACAGTAGTCACACCCTGTTGTTTTTTTTTTTTTTTAAATCATTGCTACTCTATAAATACAAAAAACTATGCATGAGCAACATTAAAAAAAGAACAAGATAATATTAAATTATTTACACAAAACTAACTGTATTAGTTATAATGTCAATTTTCCTATTTAGTCCATTTTAAAAGCTTCATCTAAAACAGAATTTACAAAAACACACCTTTGAGCCACAAACCATGCGTGACAGCTGTCAGGTTTCTCTGAATTTTTTTTTTTTTTAATTTTTTTAAATACCCAAGAGAATTATTTCTCTCATAATCACTTTAAATCTTACCCTTTCCAGTTTTGAAACACTGCCCAGTTTCTGTTCCTCCATAAACAGCCTAAAAGGCATATTTAAGATTTAAAGGAAAAAAGCAGACCCTGTTACAGATCACTATCCCCTTATACCACATGAGGATTTGGTCTTTTCCTGATCCAAGACAGTATGTGTTCTTCCATCACTTCCATACTGGAAGTATCACTTCAAGGCAACTGCAATACAATTCAGGTTTTATGAATTATGCCAGAAGAGTATAAGACAGGCAAGAAAAGGTAAGTTAAAATTTTCATACTGAATTCCTATCTACAGCTTCAGACACTGTATTAAACAGTGTTATTTCAAATAGTAGGATTCAAACTTAAATTTCTTGTCAGTGAATTATCACACTTAACATTTAAAAAAATTCCATCCCTTCTGAAAAACTAAATATAGTTATACAAAGTCAAGTTATACAGTAACTTCAGATAACTAAAACCGTTTGCCTATTTCTAGACAGGAAGACATGCCAATACACTGAAGCAGTTGTCTCGTAAGACATCACAAATTCTTTAGTGAAATTATGTTGGAGTCCATATTTAATGTAATATTTGAAATTGTTCATAGAAGTTTAAGATCCAAAATAGGCCATGGCTTATTTTGTAAAGCACTTGCACTCTGGTCCCTTATGACTTTTTACCATGTAGTCAATGATTTAACCACAGTAGTCTCATCACGGAGTTACCAACCAGAACAGTAAAAAATAAATTGCATCAAAAGGTTCTGGCATTTTCCTTTAATTAAAAAAATACTCAATTTTCAAAAAAATTAATATAATAGGAGACATAACTAGTCAAAATAATCTTCAAACCAGACATATTTATTTCTTGGCAGCCAAACTACCACAATAAATCCCTCACGAAGCTCTATTTTGTTCAGGTATTCCTCAGATTACCAAATGCAAAAAGAAAAAACCCCACACCTTCAGGATTTAAGAAAATTGTTCAGAACACTGGAAAAAAAGTAATAAATATCTCATAACCACTTGCTTCCACTTCCCAGATAGCCATAGGATTTTGAATTCGATTGATTGCTTTATTTCCCCCCTCCCTCTCTCCTCCCCACATTTTGATCAGGATAATCCCTCCTTTGAAAGCATACAATAACTTAGTAAATATAAATAAATTTGAACTTCCACATTTCTCATTCTTTTACCAATAACATTTCTAAATCTATCATCTTCTTATCAACTTTCCTATGCTAAAGTAAAAATCAACTTTCCAGATTAAAATCAAGAAAGAAAATGCTCATTTTAAGTAAAATAGTAACTTGGACATTTCCCAAATAAAGATCTGGTAAGTCTTAAAAACATCTGAAACTATTCTAGAAGTTGGTCAATCACACATGAAGCAGTTCTGCTACGCACAGGCTCAAACAGGAGCTCCATTAGGTGCTTTGAAACACAAATTCCCACAAGCTGTTTCATGTGGCATACACAGCTCCTGTATACTGTGCCAAAAATATAGCCCATTACTAAATTGCAACTAATTATCTTCATCTGAATGTGCTCCACGAAGCACAGAAAGATAATCTTACCTTAAATCCAGAGGAAAATGGAACAATGAAAGAGAATATTTAATAATTTTCTTTGCTCTCAGAAGTAAAATAGACATGCCTTTGAATAGCTTGCATGTGGGTCTGACCCCCCCAAAACAAATGCCTAAGCTGAAATTCAACCGATTCGAAGAATAATAGCTTTGATAATGCTGTGAAAGTTTTCAGTGGTTCTAATTTAATAATATCAAGATTTTTTTTTGTGCAACACCAACCATCCACAGAAGCTTTAATTACTAATTAAGCAAGGACAGAGAATACCAAAAAGAACAAAGTCAGAAAGCATAAAGAAAAAAAAAATTGTGACCACATATCTCAACAAACCTGATATTTATTTTTTTCCTATTGAAACCTATTCTATGAAAATTTTTCATATCAGTTTTACTCAGAGGTAGGATTCCCCCCTATTCACTAGTACGTATTTTGGAAAGGCAGATCTCACTTCTGGGGTTACATTGCTCAACAGAGACTTTTAGAACATGTCAAGGAAAAAAGTCCAAACAACTCATCTAGTTTGGGTTTTTAGTAAACTATCTTCCCAAAAGTGCTTGATTATCATCCCTATACATGAGTCAGTGATTTTGTGTGACTCACCTACAGGTAGTGAAATCTGTTGTAAGACCCAACACCAGTGTTCAAGAATTTCTGGTTTCTAGTCCCATGTACAAATTCAGTAGTGTTTTAAACCCTGCCACAGCACTAGCTTTAGCTCTTTGCTAGAGAAAACAAAAGAGCATAAAAGACTAATGTTGAAGAATGCACTCTACCTTTAGAAAGAAGCTACAAATCCTTTCAACCTCTAAACCCATTACTTTAAACTTATGTGGCAACTCTAATAGTTGCATATTATACATATTTTCATACAGAAAAGCTGTTGATGCCATACCCTCTTGCAGCATTTCCAGCTAGTTTTCAGATCAATTGCCCACCTGTAGGTGCCAACAGCAACAAAAACCCATTCAGGAATTAGCACAAAACAGTGCGTATTACAACAGTAGATRCTAACTGTCTAAACACAAGACGAAGTGTTTTTGCAGAAAAAAAAAAAACATTGGCCTTCAGTGGACAGAACCAAGTATTAGCAGCTTTTGCTTATTACATGTACTTCACATGATACACCTCACCGTGACCAAGTCACTTCTACTACATGGCAAGATGGATGCATCCATCGCCTATCATCACATTTGCTACAAGTTACACAGTGTCCATGTGCTTGGAAACTCCAGGCATACCGTGGTCCCTCAAACATCAGAAAATAAGGTGTAATTTTAGGCATTTGTGATCTTGCATCTCTATCTGTAGTGGTGGCAGTTTTTTGGGTTTGGGGGCCCAGTCAGGCCTATAATGAAGCTTTGTAGAGCTTGGTTGGAAGACCAGGCGCTATCAACAAACTTCAAATTTATTTCTCCAAAGGAAAACAATGAGGGAGATTCCAACTGAACAATTTGTGGCAGTGGAGCACTGATGTTTTGGTTTCTTTAATTTCACTATAAAAAACATCACGTAGGATGAGAAAGTAACACACAAAAATACATTCTACGTAGACCAACCTTGTCAACAGCTAGCCTTTAACACTGCACATGTATCAGGTCTTTGATCCAAGCCAGCTATAAAAGTGTGCACTGCTTATTTAAAACAGACAGAAAAAAAAAATAGAAAAAAGACAATTTATCTTTATGAGTACTCTTTATCTCCATCTGCTGCTCAGCTAAACATTTCAGAGAGAAAGAAGAATTCCAGGAGAGATTAGTAGAAACCAGTTTCATTGTAAGTTTAGACATTTACAAACCTTAATTTACCCAATTCTTTTGTGCACTGTGTAACCAATGCAGTATACAGACTATCTGTACAGTGAAAAAAATCTGTATCTAATTCCCTGCAGTCTTTGCTACCTGTACGGTACCCACAGGTATTCAAATTTGGGATTAGTACTCTATAACCAGATAAATTCACATCTAAGAGGCAAACTTCTGCATTTTTCATATGACAATTGAGGGCTCTGCCTTACCATATTGTTAATTCAAGATGTAACTCAAGTTGTGTCCCATTCTCATAAGACTTTTTGCTCAAGTTCACCAATTCTTTAGAAAAAGCTGCTAGAAATATCAGTTAAAACTCAAACATTGCTGACATTCAGAAGAGTGAGACAGTGGGGATACAACAGGGGCTAGTCCAGCCACTTTGCATAATCTGAATTACTCCCCAGGGTGGTTACTTTACCCTCAAGGTTTACAAGTTAAATACATGAATGCAAAGTACTGTAAAATACTGAAATCAAGACAACTTCAGGTCACTTTGTTTTTAGGAAGAGGTCTAAACTGTGCAGGAGTCTTGAGCTAGCCATGTCTAAAAGTGCCTTTTATGTGACATTCATCTACACAGACAAGGATCAAAAAGGTAAGTGCAATAGATTGGTAGACCCTTGCTAGCTTTAGTCAAACTGGCACAGGCAATGAAAATGAAGATATTGAGGACTAGAAACCCCAAGAGAACCCCAACAAAATCCTGGTAACTACTGTAACGCACATCAATTCAACATTCACGCTATAATGGAAGCCATACTACAATGATCCCTTTCCTCTGCTGAGAGCTCTGAGAGATGACAATCAAGAGCATGCTGAACAGGGCCTGACAACCCTAACTATCTTTCTCAAATAAGTTAATTTGGCTAGTTGCTGGCATTAAGAAGAATCTGTCAAACCTTTTTAATTTAATAATGGAACAGCTACCCCTGGAAACCATTTCCAGGCATACGAACACCAAGAAAATCACCAGTAGTCAGCACGGATTCACCAAGGGAAAGTCATGCTTGATCAACTTGATAAACTCCTACAATGAAGTGACTGGCCTGATCGACAAGGGGAGAGCAGTGGATGTTGTCTACCTGGACTTCAGTAAGGCCTTTGACACTGTCTCCCATAAGATCCTCATACACAAGCTGTCGATGTATGGCCTGGATGAGCAGAGAGTGAGGCGGACTGAAAACTGGCTGAGCAGCCAGGCCCAGAGAGTGATGGTAAGTGGTGCAGTCTAGTTGGAGGCCAGTAACTAGTGGTGTACCCCAGGAGTCAATACTGGGTCCAGTCCTGTTTAACATCTTCATTAATGATCTGGGGCAGAGTGTACCCTCAGCGAGTTTGCTAATGACACAAAACTGCAAGGACTGGCTGATACACCAGGGGGTCATGCTGCCATCCACAGAAAAGAACCTGGGGGTCCTGGTGGACAACAAGTTTAACATAAACCAGCAATGTGCCCTTGCAGCAAAGAAGGCAAATGGTAGCCTGGCCTGCATTAGACAAAGCATTGCCAGACTGTCAAGGGCAGTCATACCTCCCCTCTACTCAGCACTGGTGAGGCCACACCCGCAGCACTGCACCCAGTTCCAGGCTCCCCAGTACAAGAGACACATGGACAGAATGGAGAGAGTCCAGCAAAGGGCCACAAAGACGATGAAGGAACTGGAGCACCTCTCCTATGAGAGAAGGCTGAGAGTGCTGGGACTGTTCAGCCTGGACTTACTGAGGTACATGAATACCTGAAGGGAGAGTGCAAAAAGGATGAAGCCAGGCTTTTTCCAGTCGTGCCTCTGGTCCTGTCACTGGGCAATGGGCACAAACTGAAACACAGGAGATTCCCTCTGAACATCAGGAAGCACTTTTTTTTTACTGTGAGTGTGACCAAGCACTGGCACAGGTTGCCCAGAGAGGTTGTGGCATCTCCATCCTTGGAGATACTCGAAAGCCATCTGGACATGGTCCTGGGCAACTGGCTCTAGATGGCTCTGCTTGAGCAGGGGGACTGGACCAGATGACCTCCAGAGGTCCCTTCCAACCTCAACCATTCTGCGATTCTATAGTTCTGGTGAGAATGCATAGAGACAGAAAACAAAGATAATGATCCTTTCTCAAACTTCCTCTGCAGACATGAAAAAGTTACACCTACTAATACCTGCAAAATTAAATGCCAAAATATATTGTAAGTGTTGTGTTTAAAATACAATATTCCAATCCTGGAAAGATATTTTCTTCTAACCATCCAACTAAAGCAACAAGTTACCTTAAAACAGATGCAATATTTTCCAGTCCTCAAACAAAAAACAAGCCATAAAAAGTGTGAATTTTCTGAGACAGTAATTGGACTTCACCTTGAGGCAGTTGCTACCATTAGCAGCATTCTGGCACCAACAAAAATTCCATTTACAAAAGCTGTATGAAAGCACTCAAACATAAACCAAGTTGTGGCAAATCTTACTAAAAAAGCTCTTCTAACAAATCTTTTCTAACAAATCTTTTCTTTTTATTCTTGGAAGCCATAATACCTTTAAAACAAAGATTCAGGGTAGCTGATGCTGTTCTCATGAGATAAAAGGATGAAGTTAGAAGAGAAAAAAAGAATAAAATAACATGATCAGTATTGTGAGTGTCCTCTAGTGTCCTTCAAGCTTATTTGAATTTTTTCTTACAGAAGAACATGACTTTAGGAAAGGTCAGAAACTGGAGGAATTCTATATAGCATACACAAACTCTTAACCGATTGCTGCGATTCATTTCCATCCTCCAACGTCTCTAAAATTTTAAATAAAATAATTATTTTATGTGCAAAACCCAGAAGTACCTCTTACAGAGAAAATAATACTACTTCAAATGCAGAGAGCAGATTCCTCAGCTCACTTCAAGAATTCCAAGAGGAGTATTCACAGAAGCTAGACTTGCAGGAATGTGACTTGCCCTGCTTAGGAGTCAGAGAGAACAGGAGAGAAGAGCTCTTCTAGGTGGCAAGTCACACTAAAACTAACTACAGATGCTACAGACTGTCTCCCACAGAAGCGTCTTTCACTTCCTTGATGTGGGAAGCAGACTAGCTTCACTAGGCTAAAGTTAGCCTTTAAATAGCTTTGCAATACCTCTTCCCTTATGCAAAGGGGGCAATATTCCTCCCTCCCTGAACTCTTGTAAAGCCTACGTAATTGCATATAGTCTCAGACTGTTTGCAAATGGAAAAGACAGAAAAAGTCAATATAGTTTTGTTCTAAAGCTTTATAGTTTTAGAAAATAAGGCTGTTCAAGGTGTGCTCTATGGCAGCAGCACACAGACATTAAACACAAGACTGACAGAGGCAGCAGCAACCCTGCCCCAGGCTCTCCTCGCATGCAAACATCTCTGAAGGAACTACCTACCAAAAAGACTGAATTCTTATATTCTTTCTTCATCAACTTATGGGTACCTTCTGGAAACCTCTACTGCAATAATGCATAAGAATCAATAGCTCCACTCAGGACTTCGGCTACTTTTATTAGAGAAAGCAAGCCATAACTTTCTCTTCAGGGAAAACTTTCTCTTTAGAAACTTTTCTAAAAATAGCCTAAAGCCTATGCAACATCTCATGAAAAGAAAACCCTTCAGGATGCTGCAAATAGATATTTAAAGCAGACCACAAACTAAATCAGCAAATGCAACTATATTCAAAATATCCAGAGTCAAAGCTTTGAGTAAAAAAAGCTATTTTCCCAGAAGAATTTTCCCCACCAAAACTGATGATTCCTCATGTTCATCATCATTAAAAAAAAAAAAAAAAATCAAATACCCACACATAAGCCTGGCAAGAAGACTTAGAATGAAACAGAATCAACGCTTTTGCAAGGTGTATGTTCCAATAATCAAGTATCAGTCACTGAGTATGAAAAGTTATCTGTCAAAACCTGTCCCTCCTCAGTTAAGGATCTGAAAAAAACAACTGAACTTTTTATTTTCTGACATCTTTGAAGAGAAAAAGAAAATATATGAATTCTACCGCCTCATTCAATAGCTTTGGTTACTTCATGTGTATTTAGGGTACCTCTCAGATCTTCCTTCATCTTCTGCTTTTGGCCTGAGGCAACCTCATTCAATATGGAAGAATGCAAAGGTTTTAACTGTGCTTTGTAAGAAGTTCATGAATCCATAGGCTTGGAAACGTTCATTTCTCCAGTATTACAATGGAAGAGCACTAACAAGCTACCTCTAACGAGAAACTTAGTCCTGGAAAAGGTGCATTTCTGGTACAGAAATAAACACATATCTATCAAATAAAATGTTAAAAACTAAATATTATTCTTATCAGTACCAAATAAAATTTCCCTTAGAATACTTAAGGAACGAGCCAAAGACCACCTCATGGAAGAGTAGAGAACACTAGGAGGACCAAGAACAAAAGTCAAAAAAACCTGTTTTACTGAGATGAAGCAGTGAGAAGGATTCAGAGAAGCTTAGAAAGATATGGGGGGAGACACATATAAAGCATAAATTTGTAAGTAAACTACTGACATCATTTTCTTCCATTAAGGACAGAAGTCAGATCAACTCCCTTCTTCTATCACAAGACTGGTCTATTGAAGACAGAAGAACCACCTCTTTACCTCACTAAAACTCTTCATGCTGACCCATGTGATTTTCTTATTAACAAACTAAAGGAATACAATCTAGATCAAGTTGCCCTGAGATAAGACTGTTTAACTTCTTGTGCAACTTTAAAGTATACACTATTTGCTGTTAAAAGCTGAGCATGTTTCAAGTGCTGCCATGGGCCCGGTTCTATACAGCTTTAAAAAAAAAAAAATGAAGTATAGATATAGTCCACTTAAACGTGAATTGCATTAAGGCATGAAAAATGCTTTGGAAAAAAAGAAAAGAATTTACATTTGAATAAACTGTCTCAATTTCACTGATGAACTTTAATGACTTGCTATTGCCAAAAGAGTAATCCCATTTCTCTGAATCTTCCCCCCCCCATTTCTGCATACCTGGCTGGCTACTATTCAGTTCTCCCACAAGACTAGAGCTCATCTGGCCTTTCATTGTCAAACTGATTTAATCAGCAAATCTAGAGGGGAAAAAAAAAAAAAAAAAAAAAAACACAAAAAAACAACAAGAAGCTTTCCAAGGGGCAGGAAGGAGTGTGGAAAAGAGGTCAGTTCAGGTCTCCTTACACATCCCCAAACTGTTTTCTTCTAGTCTGAGTCAGCTCAGCAAGGGCTCCAACAAATGCCAAAGTCAAAGCTGGGGAAGCAGTGGGCAGAGGGTGAGAAAGGGTCACAGCATGCTGTAAGATTAGGTCAACTGCATCATCACATCGAGTTCACTGTCTTAACAGACACGATCCAAAAACCAGTAACATGATACTCTACAAAATTGCAAAGTGGAAAGTACTCATGAAGAACAGGTTCTAATGAATAAGAAACACAAAGAAGGATCAGCTAATTACAACATATCATCAACCAAATGTAAGTCAATGTCATAACACCAATAAAAACAAGATCACATGTAAACTACCACAGATGTACATTCTAGTCCGTACCACACTCTTGCTGTCTTAGTTGAAGCCCTGCCTATCAAGCTTTATAGAAGATCGACATCTCAAAATAGAGAAGGAGTAGAAAACAAACAAGAATAGGAGGTTTCAAAAAACCACAGCCTATAATTTTTTTTTTTTTTTGAGAGAGAGAGAGAGAGAGAACACTTATTTAGGGCAGGGAGGTGGGAAAAAACCCAAAAGCACACAAAAACAAACACAACACCATTCCAGTATGGAAAAAGTTAGGAAATAAGATTTCTTTTCCATGTCTCTCTGGGATTAAGACAGGAAGAAACTATATTAGTTTGCAGGAAAAAACTGATTGGCATTGAGAGTTGGAAGGGAACTAATTATGAAGGAAGAGCAATAGATTGTCCAAAGAGATGGTGAAAACCATTTTTGCCAAATTTGAGAATAGGCCAGCAATGAGCCCTTGTAACAAATAAGGCCAACAGCATCCTGGGCTGCATTAGGTAGAGAGTTGCCAGTGGGTCGAGGGAGGTGATCCTTCCTTTCTAGTCAGCACTGGTGAGACATCTGGAGTGCTGGGTCCAATTCTGGACTTCCCAGTACAAGACAGGCATGGACATACTTGAAAGACTCCAGCAGAGGGCCACAAAGATTCACGCCGTGAACATTTGTCATACTAGGACAGACAGAGCTGGGACTGTTCAGCCTGGAGAAGAGAAGGCTCAGAGTGGATCTTATCAATGTGTATAAATATCTGATGGGAGGCTGGAAAGACAACTGAGACAGACTTGTCTTAGTGATATCAGGTGAGAGCAAAAGAGGTAGTGGATTCAAACTGAAATACAGGAAATTCACCTGAACATCAGGAAACACTTTTTCGCTGTAATGGTGACTGAGCACTGGCACAGGTTGCCTAGAGAGGTTGTAGAGTCTCCATCCTTGGAGGCATTCAAAACCTGACTAGACGTGGTCCTGAGAAACCAGGATGGACTAGACAGTCTCCACAGGTCCCTTCCAACCTCATCCTTTCTACAGTTCCATGATTTTTTGTACAGCTGCAAATCCATCTATGATGTACAGAAAGCTATGATATAATAGTATCACCCAAAGCCAGGCAATTCTACACAGACACAGCAGAGAAAGTCCCCATGTGTTTCATTAGTTGTCATTAGTGATCATTACAATATTCTGAATGAATCATTTAAAGATATTGAAGAAACACAAAGAAGGCTTGACATGATCCCGGTATATACACAGTGTCATTGATGTAATAAGACATTATAGAAAAAGATTTATATTTCTGTTGTATGTTAAGAACAGCATTCACCTATGAAAACAAATGACAATTTATTCATGGATGGCTCAGTTGTGCAGTCTTGAATGCCTTATAACACATTATTCTGCAACCTAGTGTGGCTCCTAAATTAAGGAGGGTCAGGCTGTTCAACAGCAGATTAGAAGAAACCCAGATGTTTGCAAAAAGCCCATAGCATTGGAAATACACTTGACCACACGCTTTCCCAACCTGACCTGAACCAATGTCCCAGCATGACACCAGTGATTAGTCTGTTGCTGAACGTGGAGCTCTGAAATGATTCATAGGTTACCAAATCTTGGAAACTTGTGATCATAAGGCAGTAAACTGGCAGTTCAACAGGGGAATACTTCTTAAGCTTGTCTCACCAGTTTATTAAATAGCATTATAATTTGCCCATCAGACAGAACTAATTCTCACACAATTCCCATTGGACATGCTATTCTTTACTTTTCAGCCTGAACTACAGTGAACCTACAGCAACTGCTGAGAGTTTTCTTTTCAGGAGAGGTACAGTAGGATAATAGACACAAAAGGTCTACAACATGCTAATTAATTATTTTCCCTAAGGATCTACCATTGTACTTTGATGGGCCTGTAGAGCAGTATAAAGCACCTGGATACTTAATTTTCCTTTTTGGATATTCATACCACTAATCTATCACCAGAAATATACAAAGCTCATTTAAATATTATTATGAGGCTGCAGAGGGTGCCCCAACACTGCTTATAGACAATTTCTATTCAATCCCCACATTCCTCAGCAAATCATTCATTGATTTTTCAGAAGTAATTAGAATTTGGAAAAAAATTTTAAGGCAGGTTAAGATTAGACTTCCCCTAACACCTTGTTTTATCCAGAGAGAAAGGTGATATGTATTGAAAAAATTCTTCTCCCCCCACCAACAAAAGGTGTTCTGAGTGGGAATAACATCTAGGAAGGCAGGACTTCTCCATAACGTTGCCTTTTTCCTGCACCTAAGATATGAAATACCTAATTGCTCCACATGAATCTAATGGACTGAGGAGTGGGGAATGCAGGCACTAGATATGGAAACACATACTGTAATATCACGTCATGGTTTAACCCTAGCCAGCAACTAAACACCACGCAGCTGCTCGCTCACTCCCCCACCCTCCGGTGGGATAGGGGAGAGAATTGGGAGAGTAAAAGTAAGAAAACTCGTGGGTTGAGATAAGAACAGTTTAATAATTGAAATAAAGTAAAACAGTAGTAGTAATAATAATAAAAGAACAAAGTAAGTGATGCATGATGCAATTGCTCACTACCCACCGACCAATGCCCAGCCAGCCCGCAGAGCGGCAATCACTGCCCCCCAGCCAACTCCCCCCAGCTTATATACTGAGCATGACATCATATGGTATGGAATACCCCATTGGCCAGTTTGGGTCAGCTGTCCTGGCTATGCTCCCTCCCAGCTTCTTGTGCACCTGGCAGAGCATGGGAAGCTCAAAAGTCCTTGACTCGTGTAGGCACTACTTAGCAACAACTAAAACATCAGTGTGTTATCAACATTATTCTCATACTAAATCCAAAACACAGCACTATGCCAGATACTGGGAAGAAAATTCATTCTGTCCCAGCTGAAACCAGGACATATCAAACATATTGCTCTTACATTGCTTAAGCAAATAACATTCCTAGAAGAAAATTCTGCTTTAAGAGTAGCTCCTCAAAAATAGCAAAGCTTTTAGCTCTTTTTGTGAGCACTCAACACCACTACAAAGTGCTCTCAGTGCAGAATGCAATGGCTTGTGCAGATAGTGCTTTACTCTTGGGGGGTGGGAATCCACAAAATAGAGTACCTCTACTTGTGTATCCCAGATCTTACTTTTGTATTTAGCGCTGCAGAAGTTTTATTTGCTAACTTTCAAGTAAGCAAAGTGCAGATTAAAAAAAAAACCTTCTTTCGGCTAAAATTAAATTTAACAAGAATTTGTAATTCTCCCCTTTCTTACAGTTTTTTCAATCTCATTCCAGTAAGCACACAGTGAAAAGTGTTACATTACCTGACAATACTACCATTTAAATATATTAATTCTGAGCCAGCTGATGAAAATTAAATAGAGGAAAGGCTTTTAAAGGCTTTGAAATTTTTTTTTTTAAATGTTGAAATAGTGTAATTAGCTGATCCTTCACTTTACTGRCTCCAAGCCCCAAATTAGCAAATTCTAGGTTTGACAATTCATATATTGAACTTGAAACAGAGAACAGATACGCCAAACACACAATAGAGCATTAACCAAATACTTTCACAATTCTTTTTGGAAAGAACAGCTAGCTCAAAGCATCAAGTAGTTCAAGAATGAAAACCCTGCCCTTCACATAGCTCACTGTCTTGCCTCACTACTTCTGCAGAGTTTTGCTTCCAGCAAATGCTATCTGTGCCTTTGTCACTGCAAGATTACTTGCATTAACATTTTATACAAGGTCTGCAMCTTAATGTCACCTAAAAAAAGCTTTGGGTGAGCTTGTTTCACAGTAAAGAATTGAATTAGAAGTCCAACTCTTAGTCCCACGTGACTTCACCCGGGTTTCAGACTGCTCTCTACATTACAGGAATTAACGTCTTTCATACAGAAGAAAGCAATAGAATAGGTGCAATTTGGATTAGGGTTTCATTTTACCAGTGTTTATATTATGAATACAACATAAGACACAAGCACTAAAGACACTGAAGATGCAACTCCATACTTGGTAGAAGGTAATATAAAGACCATGCTGCCACCAAAAGAGGAGTTCATGCTGCCCCTCTCCCCAGTTAAGCTGACAACCAACTGCAAAAGAACAAAGCAACTAAACTTCCACCTGTGTTAGAAAGCTGATCCAATGCAAAACACAGCCACAGAGTTTCCAATACTAACAGCAAGGAGTTAAGACAGGAGCACATGGCCATAAGTTGAAGCACCAGCAGTGCACTAGCAGCATTTCTGCACTTTCTGTACTGTCTTGGTTGACTTAAAATTCACGAGGGTGTGCGCGCAAAGGTTCTTGATAGGAGTCGTATATTGTGAACACTGGAGAAGAGTGAATACATCTCCCTTTGCTCTCAAGGGATCACTACTGCACTAATATATTTGACTATATCTTACAGCACTTTACAGAAGATTTAGGTCATTCTAATAGAGAAGTTGCCTAATAAGCAGTAAAGGAAGGGAGTCATAAACAATATATAGTAACAGAGTTAAGTAACCAGAGTTGTGATATGGAGTAACTATGGAACAGACCCATGTTTTATCAGAAGAGTTTGCAGCGAACAGGTTCAAAGGTTAAGTTTAGTCATTTCTGATAAAACTTTTATCCAACACTGTAAAACCTATACACATCACAGATGCCAGCATTTAAGAGACACTTCTAATTCCTATTTTATTATGCAGTATTTATCACATCAACTTTATTTTACACAAACCAAACAAAATGTAACATCTGTAAGCAGAATACCCCACCTCAATGAAATGGATTTTCTGTACTTTGCATTTAGGACTCACGGACAGCTATTTGGAAGACACACCCCACTCTCCAAATTACAGAAGCATTTCAGCAGAAGGAAACCCTTTTTTTACCCCCCTCAGAAGCTTTGCATGTCAACATACACCAGTGATTTTACCACAAGGGGGAGATGAGAAAGACAGACAGAACTGACTGGAGACATCGTTAGTGAGGCATCGGTTTAAACATGACTAATTAACAGTTGAAAATCACCATTACCTATCTCCCATATGTTCTCATTTGTAAGCAAGAGTTGGACAGTGAAACTTAACATATGGCAACAGTAAGTTGCACTCCAATCTTTGAATAGCAAAGCACATACAATCTGGTACACAGCTTCAGCTATAAAATGCTATTGCAGTGTAACCTAAAGGGAAAAATAATCTCATATAAAGTAGTGGACAGGGAGAAGTGGCAAATGAGGAATAAAATGGTTATGAAACCCCCAAATTAAGCTTTTCTGACTAGTTTGGCTATTGGCTTACATTTAAGGGCACCGAATAACCTCATCTCACCTTCATGCCTCAGTCCCTCATTTGAAAGCTACAAAGAATGACTATTTGTATTTGAAGGATGCACAGATGATACACAAGTTTTGGACCACACACAACACGCAGGCACACACAGAGATATATATATATATATAGGCAGAGAGAGAGAGAAAGAAATAACTATAAAAAGAGCTGGAACCAGCCTCACAGCATTTCATTGCTTGACCTGACTGATAACAAATGACTCTGGGCTTAAGCAAAAATTGTGCTTAGTTTTCTTACATTAAAACTAGTGTTTCCAGGAGAAAGGTTGTCGCCTATTAACTCTTCAGGAGCACTCATGAAGTATAATTTATGACAGTCTTACACGGTTTATATTTTTTTCAAAAAGCATTAATTAATATCTATCAGATACACATTTTTTCTAAACTAATCAAAAAGCTTATCAAGCACCAACCAAGTCAGCTGAATTTAAACAATGGACTACCTCTTTGTTTCATGTAGGAAACAAAAGCAACCAGGCACCTTCAATTTACCTACATTTATTTGTTAACATCAGAACAGTAGATTATATATATGTGTGTGTATACATACGTACACATAGATTGATATACACATGTTACATCAAGAAATTAATGGAACATTTCTAATGTAGAATAAAAAATTCTTCTAATTTTTTTATACTGAAAAGCACATCATGGCTTTTTAAAGATGCATTCCTTTTTAAAAAAGTTGCATCCTAGTTCCATATCTAAAAATACTTTAAAATTCAGAAGTATGAGTTATTTTAGCATTAACTTATTGGTTTCTTGTTATCAACTATACACAGCACTGTATACAAAGAAAGTGCCAAACAGTAACTCTCAAAGTTCAACAGGAAAATAGATATGACCTAAGGCTAAGGCTTTCTTAAAGAAAGGAATTGTCACAGGAAATACTGTGGCCGATTGAGAAAAATATACCTTTAAAAATAACTGGACAAAAAATTAAAGTGTCAAGGGAATATATGCTCTGAAATAAAGATAAAAGCCCAATAACAAGCCTTGCTTCCTTGCCTCTTCTAGTGAGAGAAGTGGAGAAAAAAAGCCTACTGCCTTTCTACTTCAGTACCTGTCTTCCTACTGCCACCGCTACTATCAGGTATAGTATTTGTCAAGTATTCTGACTGAAATCAAGAGGGCAAAAAAATTTGTAGGAAGTCTGCAATTATGTACAAAAACCCCCCAAAAAATTCTAAGGGGAAGTAATGTCTTTGTTAGGGAAACAGAAGCCATCACAAACAGTGAACAAAATTTTTGGACACAGAGAGGTATGATACAGCCTAAGCAAACAAATAAAAAAAACCCCAAAACCGAAAAATAAAAAACCCCACAAAATGAAAAACCAGTCTTATTGAAAGTTGAGGACATTTGCTCTGGATATAATTTATCTTCCTCAGATATACTCAATCAACTCCTTAGACAAAACAATTAGCAAAAAAAAAAAAAAATAAAAATACAGTAAAACTACAATCAACAGCCTTCCATAAAATACCTCCAAAACACCCCCATGATATCTGAAACCAGAGTCTCCAACATGAACACATCAGTTCTGAAGAAAATGCTCAATAATCACTTCAATATAAAGAAAATATTAGCCAAATTAACAATTATACCAGTGAACACCTGTCAGCAAACCATATGCACTTTTTAACATAAAGCACATCAAATAACCTGCCCTCTTCCAATTATTTGCTGCTGATCATGACGTAACATTCTTATGCTCAATTTTATACAAAAATTGTAAGACAGCTATGAGGTGCACAGGAAGCTCATTCCTTGAAAGAACCCACTGCTACCTGTAGTCTTCAAAACAGACCCCCAGATCTAGCCAAACTCGCCACCAGAAGCATACATACCAAATAGAAACAGACTTACAGAAAAATCAATGCAAAACTTTCTAATACCTCTTTACAACCACCCAGTGCAGCCTCTGTGTACACCTACAAGAATGCAATATGTTTCACCCATGGCACCACACGTCCTTACAGGATCTGCACTCGTGTAGCCACACAACCACCGTGTTCAAGGATGAACATGCACCAGTCATCACCAAGGGACACAGAAAAACCTAGTTATCATTTCCACTTCATCTCTTACACCTCAGTGAGGACCTGCAAGATTCCTTAAAATACAAAGCAAAATAAATCATGGGTTCAAGATAAGATTTGTTTGATGGCCCTTTACATTTTTTCCCTATTCCTTCCATCATATTAACTCTTTCTTATTCTACAAGGGCTTCCATCCATCTTGCACCATAAAATGACATCATTTCAACTGCATCAAGATATTTTTGTAAGGCTGTCGACTAGATCAGGTATACTGGTCCAGCTTTATAAAAAAATACTTTAAAAAAAACATTAAATAACATGTTCAGCAGTGCAGGCACTCTAAATATATGAATCTTGAAAGTAAAGTAAAAGCAGACAGTGCTTTGAGAGGATTTGGAGGGTTCTATAGGAAGCATGCTGATATGTTCTCATTTCTATGGTAAGAGCACACAAACTCCAGCAACTGGACTAAGACAGCAAGGTGAAATTTCTGCCAGGAGATTGGTGCTTACAGGAGGAGAATTAGAGAAAGAGGCACCAATATGAGAGCCCATACCATTCCTAAAAAAGATTCCTAGATGACAAACATCCAAAAGCCACTTTTAGACAAACATGCAAGACCCCTTTCATGCTCAGCTCCCTTAATGGGAGGAAACAAGAACCTCAATAAACTGGGTTTTTGAACATCTGATGAACTTCAGAATGTCAGGAAACATTTCCTACATTAAAAGGTTTACAAAGGAAGGTGAGAATTGGAAGAATGCAAAGCAGAAATGCAGAACACCCTGAGCATCCGGTTAGTTTAGCTTCAGCCACCTATAATTCTCAGAGATCAAAGTGCCAGTCAATGGCAGGAATTAACACATTCCAGCATAAACATCACCCCAATTCAAATTAACCTGTGTCCCATTTGAAAATAAAGAGCAGGCATTTTGAAAGAGTAGGATAGTAATCCTCCCTCAAACTATTTTTCTTACATTTTTATGCAAAGCATTTTCTTCCACCCTATCTTCTTCACCTGTCTCCCCTTCAGTGTCCTTTTCCCTATTTGCTTTCCTTTCATTCATTCACCCAGCATAGTGTACATGGAACTGACATGATGCTCACTCTTACATTATTCATTCTGAATGGCTATCAAGTATAGATAAAGGCCCTGCGAGAGAAAAGAAAAATGGGCCTACAAAGAGCAAAGTAGAGGCAGTCGCTACACGATGCTCTCAGAGGTCAACTGTCCTTGCTGTAGATTGTTATGCACTTCCATAGCCTCACCGCAGAACCCTATTTCCTTTCATAACTCAGTTCCTGTCGATCAGCTTTTCAGGGCATCTTATTCCTGAACAGGATCAAAAGCATTAATACTACAGGGAGGAAAGGGTGGTGAATGTAGAGGAATCGGAGTAAGAACCACCATCGATGGGATCAGAAAGATCAAGAAGAATTGGCAGGCTAGAGGCCTGAGGAAGTAATGCAAAAAAGTCACTGATTACTGCAGAGACAAGAAGGAAAATCCTACAGCCTGCAGGGTAGAACAGAAATACACAGACAGGATGTAATAAGTCAGGCCCACATCATCAAAATAAATAAATAAGAGCAAGACCTTCCAGTTATAGCAGCAAGGTATACTGAGACAGGAAGGCTGTATCTTTTGAGTTGTCCAAACATTCTATCTCCCCCAAAACTCTTTCCTGTATCCTAAATCTAGACCTCTATAAAATGCATTACAGCTTTTGTCACTCACCTGTTTTCAAACAGCAGGCAGCTGACACTGCCTCAAAGGAAAACCGTGTTCTATTACACTGAGCTATCCATCAGACATAGGTTAAGTGCTTTGCTTTAGCTGACTTAGGGACAACTTGAGTTTATAGGATTCAACAGCTTCAGCTAGCAATGGAATGCAGCAGTTCACTTCCTGAATGCAAGCAGGGGGCATATGGTCATTATACCAATGATCCCCAGCTTGTAATTTTAGATACAATAAGGAGTTGGAATATTTTGTACTTTCAAGATGAAAACAAAAACTCAGCTGAGAACAGGTAAGACAGACTCCAATTTAGTGGCATCCGCCAGTAAAATGACCAAGCTCGAGAAACTTGTCTTTCATGTGCACTATGAAGGTTGGTCAGTCTTCAAACATGAGCCAAACAAACATACTCAGCCTTCAATTAATTTATTTTTAACATCATTATTTAAAAATAGTTTTTACTGACTGAATTTAAATGGATATTGCTAGCACAACTGCCATGAAAGTAGATCATCATAACTATTACAGCAGTTAAATGAAGCATGTCAAAAGTATTTGCACTGGTTTTTTTTTTCAGTTAGTTCAGTAAGAAAATATTCTTCTGTAGTCCAATGCAGAGGGCATTTTTGGCAGGTTTTTTTGGTCTGTCATTCTTCTAAAAACCTAGGAAGAATGCATTGTGATCTTTAAAAAGCAATTTTTTCTACATTCTGATAGGAAGTACCACGTCGGGGGAGGAGGGGAACAGAATCTAAACATCCAAATCAAGTTTCCAAGAGAAAGAGCAGAAGATAGTCTGCAGGACAAGGGACACATTAGGTCACACCAGTGGCTGCTTGAGAAAGTTTATAAAGAAAATGCTTACCTCACTAGAATGAAACTCAGCTTTAAGCACTGAGAAGTCAGTAGTCATTATGGAGACCAGAAGTATAAATTAATTGAAAACTGATTAGACATTTTAAGGAAAAATGTTCACAAGCTATTGAACTATAAGGGTATAATCTGCAGCTCAGCAAACTCCTATGCTGCAGGCTACCATAAGTTTAAAGAAAGCCCAGGGGAAATATCAGTTTCTATTCATCACAACCTTTTTCCCTAGGCATCTRTTACAGGACACTGAGAAAGAAATAACCACCAGACATCACACCAGGCTAGATGGACCTTTGATTTGATATACTATGACTCTGCTCACAGTAATCCACGTCAAAAATGATTTTGCAAGGTGCATGTATTTCTCTCGCATCAGAGTAATTAAGAACAGCGAAGCAATTCTCTTAATAGACAACTGCAATAGTTACCTAATTCCCTTTTTCAGATACAGGTAAAAATCAAGGCTGAGAAACAATACGACTGCAGGTAATTATCTTCAGTCAGCTGCAGAGCTAGAATAAAACAGCAAAGAATTATTAATTTCCACACTTGTGTTCAAACCACTAGATGGTGCTTCTAAAATGAAGCAATTCAGAATGCAAAACTCTAAAACTGAATAATGTATGCTGATTTATAAGTTGCCTTCCTCAGGAATGTTATCAATAACACTGATTAATGTGGTTCAATAGCTGCAGCCTCTGATCAGACAGTAGCAACAAGAATAATTAAGCAGATAGTTAAGATCAAAGAGCTGATCATGAAAATAGTGATTTCCAAAAACCCAGTAACTGCTGTTTCCCCAAGTAAGAAAAACTCCTCATTCCTCTGTCTTTGAAAGTCATTTAATGCAATATTTATATTAATATCTAATAACAAGTTTGGGCACAGCAGTTTGTTCACAAAAGGCTTTGATTACTCTATGGCACCAGTAAAAAGAAGCTTAATGCTACAAATAGCATTTACCTCTTCTTTCACTCTTCATTCAAGTAGTTCYCTCTAAGACATTTTTCCCAAGACTGAACTCGCTCTAGTTCTCTTCTGTGAAGAGCAAACCCTTCACTTTTAAGATTTGGAAATTTTGGAAATAAGATAACTGCTTTCTACCTTTCACTCTGTAAAATCATCCTTCCTTTCTCATTCACTCCCCCAAAACTAGTTTCAATAGTTGCTTGGCTATTCCAGTAGCTGGCTACTCCAGTAGCTTCATCCTTTTTCATTTCTGACCATCTCCATCCATCAAAACACAGCTTAAAATAATCCTCCCTCTTCCTGCATCTCATTCTACTGACCCAACTTTAAAAACGCTCTTTGCAGTATGTTAAGCATTAGTCAACCGTGTAATTTTTACTATCTTCCATTCTTCTAAAGTTCAAACTTCTATTAATCTTTAAAGACCCCTTCCTCTTTTTCTACTTACAACCAATTTTTCCTACAAAAATTCCTACAAACATGTTCCCTCTCTTCCTTCAAAGAATAATTCAGTTTTGACTATTTCCTATTGTATTTCCCACCTTTTACTTCTCTGAGTCAGCTCTGCCACTAAGCAACCCTGACAACACTGCTGAGAAAGATTACCTTGTGTGTAGCTTTTAATGTTCAACACTCACCTAGAACTTTTTTTTAAACACTTCTCCTTGTGCAAAGTAATGCAGAAACTCCTAGAGGTCATTTGATTTTTTTTTTTGCCATTGGTCTCACTTTTCTACTTTAGGGGATTGCTCTTGATCCCCTAGGAATGCTCTCTCTTCTTCTTACTTGCATGGAATCTTCTTCCAAGATACCCACTTACTATCTCTTGTTTCAAAGCCTTTTTTTAAATTAGCATACCTATCTCTTGTTCAAAGTCCTTTAACAACTATTATTAGCAACTATTATTGCTAGCTATGGCTTACTTTCGTAAGATGTAGCTTAGTAAGAAGACCCTTAAAAAAGTTAGAGAAAGGCACTGTGCACAAACACAGAAACAAGCCTTCTCCAAGTACCAGCCATTCCACTTATCCCTAAATGTTATTTCTGATCAGAGCACCATTGCAGAAACATGTTAACAGGAAGCAAGAACATCTTGTCTTGAAGATGGATCCGCTAATCCAGCTCCAGAAAGTAACGATCAGATTAAAAAAAGAAACCAATGAAAAGTATTTCAAAACAAATACATAGGAAGATAGCAACTACAATTCTCAGCATCTCCAAGCACTCCACGGGGAGAAGATGCATAACCTCTGAAGCACGTGAAAGAGGTCTGCTGAGTACCTACTTGTCAGTAAGCGTTCACTCCTAGCTACAAGTTGGGGCCATTTCCGTAAACCTATCTTCACACCTCCATGGGAGTTTTATTTAAAACAGACACTAATGGCACAGCTGTACCTTGGTCAATCTTAGAGGAGAAGGGTGTTAAAAAAAAAATCATACAAACCCTCCAGGCCTATACAAGCCTTGTGAGTATCATTAAACTGGGAAAAAGCATTCACAAAGCAGTATCTTTACTACCAATGACTATGCATTTTGTGTGAATTATAGGAACATAGGAACATAAGAAATTCTTCAACATCAACCACAAGAAGTTTGCATTCTTTTACTATGTAAAAGAAACTAGGAGCAAAAAACTAGGTTAGTGAATGCACAACTGAAATAAATATCAAAAAAACAAGGTAAGGCCTCATGAAAAAACATATTCCTCGGCTTTTGTTCCCCAAGTAAAAATTTATTCAGATTCATAGATGTAAACACAAAATAAGCACTATTTTAAAAAAAAAAATAAAAATAAACATACACTGAAGATGTTTCAGTCTGTTATGCTAAACAGATTATAAACATCTTGAAGTTGTGCTTAGAGACAGACTTTTTTTCTCCCTGCCAAACACTAAACAGTTCTTTCAAAATATCAATAAACTTGAGCTCAATTCAAAAGAGCTACCCCTGTGAGCTAGTTACCCATGCTTTTTTCAAGCTAGTCTCTAGATTTAAGCAGCAACATTCACAGAAATTATTCTGAATACTTTGGATATCAAAAGCATTTCAAAACTCTGCAAAACCAGTCCAGTTCTGTATTTTTGCTGGATGCTCAGATCTGCCTGGGAGCAAGGTTCTGACCTGACACCTGTGGAATGCTCCAGCAGCAGAAGGTACAAGATAAGAAATTCCCTGAAGTGACAGGAAATACTTCTATTATATTTGTGCATACAGACAAATATTTTGATTTAGAAGGAATCATCCTTTGTCTCAGAAAGGTGGCAGTGCCTGGGAAGCCTGCAGTGTCCTGAGGAGGTCAAACAGAGTAACTATCATTCCACCAGTGTGCTGCAATTCAAGAACACTATTGCTTCAAATCACTCCTCTGCATTTTCTCCTGGTTCAAAAGCAAACACCAACCCCACTCCAAAAACTTAATGCATTGAATCTGCAGTCCCCAAAAGGAAAACACATCTTACAGAACACATTTAAAAAATTAAACAACAACTGATGTGGCATAGGAGGCTGGAAACAAAATCTCATCTCTGCTCTCTCTCTAATACATCAGTTAAAAGTCTGCCTCCTATCCGCTATACAGATCACGTCGCTGCTATTTATTTCATTCTCTGGTTACCTCTACCATCGGCATTTGATCCAGGTTATTAAAATCTGGTAAATCAGCATACCTGAAGAATAGGGCTGCACAGGAAGAGCACTGACTGCACAAGGATCAAGGAAAGTGGTGCTGTTCTCGTGACATGCTCATGACATTAGTCAAGACTTTCCACTTCCTACACCCACATTTTCTCTCCCATCCTTGGTATGTTCAGACAGAGATGCAGCAGTTAGCAAGTAAACATCTCTACCTAGATGCAGGTCCCTGCATCTTACAGTAACTTGATGATTATCCTGATAGTTTTGTAATTCCATCTATTCCATTTCCTCGTCTCTCCCATTTACAAAGAATAAGCTGAATTAATTTGCATCTTTTGGGGTTGGGTTTGTTTTTTTTTTTAGGAAGAATTATGAAATAGTTCCCCTGGGATTAAGCTACATCATATATTCAGGTTTCTATATACAGGAATGGGCTGTAGTGTGAATTTGCTGCACTCTGATGTCATTCCCCCGCCTTCAAAAGTATCTCTGAACAGCAATCAAAGCCACAGGCCAAATGCCCAGTACCATCAAAATCTGGTGCCATGCAGAAATCCTATTATATGATAGTAGGATCTGGAATACTTCAGAAGAAGCATGCCCCATCATTGGTAGTAGCAAAATCTAACTGATAAAATGTACCTGGCATCCATAGTACCTAACAGAGGATTATAACTAAGCAACATAAGTCACTAGTGGTGATAGCCCCCACCAGAACAAATATTCAAAAAAGTCATCTTCAAAATACATTATATTCAAAACTATTTCAAAATAGACTGTGGAACCCACTAACCTTATGGCAAGGAATCCTAAGGATTCCTTGACGAAATAGGAAAGCAAGTAGTATAACCAGGAAAGTTACAGTCCCTAAATGTGAACGCCTCCATCTTACTTTCTACCAAAAAAGTGCTATTCAAACTTTTATATATTTAATTTAATTACATTATCCATACCAATTCAATAGGCACATCAGAAAAAAAAGGCTTGTTTCTGAAGGAACACACACTATTACATCTCACCAGTAGCCCGTTCTGAATATGAGTACAAAAATGATGTAGTAAGCTACTGAAACTAACAAAAACGATTCACAAAGAAAGTATAAATATACAGCAAAAAGGACACAGTGCTGTTTTTAAACTAACAGCAATAGATGCTACTGATTTATGAGGCCCAGTGTCATGTGACAGGCTTGGAAAGTTCCCTTACCCACAGAAAAGTCCCACAGAAATATAAGCATAGACTGCTTGATAACACACCTTGGATGCTGAACGTACAGCCTACAACACAGGAACAGTATATTAATAAAGTAAGTTTTATGATAAAAAGATGAAATCTCCATTAGAAAGAAAATCAATGTAAAATCTAATTAGTTTTGATAAAAATAGTGACAAAAGCTACATTTGCAATGATTTCTTCTGCATTTAAGAACAGCAGTATTTTCCTTTTGTTTATTAACTGTTTCTCTCTTAGTTGTTCCTTGGCATAAAACACAAACAAATAAAGTTTATTTAAAGCTACCTGTAATTTGTTACTGTATTGTCAGTTACTTAATCTTTAAATTATTTTCCTTTCAGTTACTAGCAGCAATATCAGACAAGTATGTGTTCTTCAACAGTACTCACCAGGGTTATGACTACATACAAAATCCATAAAGCCAGCATAATCTGAACTTTTATTTTGCAGTCTCACATCGACTTTTTTTTTTTTTTCCTTTTTTTAAACCCCAGCATACTGGCTATCTTTTTGCACAGAAGATTTAAAAACACGAGGCTTAACACTATTACTGAAATTAAAACATAAGAAAAAATGGGTGGTAGTGACAGACAGGGACAAAAATTAAATCAGGTACTTCATAAAGTGAATAACTATATTAACTGCTGTAGTGCCTGGACAAAAAAGGATGCTGTAGATGTTCAAAACCAGTAATGCCCTTCATATACGATCTAAACATCATACGTGAGACAAGATCACTCTCCAGACAGTTGTTATTTGACTCGTGCCAGAAGATGATAATTTCATTACAAAGCAAGCTATGATTCTTGGATTCCTTCCAAGAATTTCGAAGCGAGAAGAAAAGGGCAGAAAATACACACCTACCGAGCACCATCTAACAAATTTTTTAACTTAAAAAGTTCTCAGGTGCACGCAGATAGCACTAATAGCGGAACAGGAGCACCTGAACCGTCTCTCCCCGGGTTCAGGCAAACCACAGAAAACCGCCGCCCGGAGTTCAGCCGAGAAGGACTACCCGGGGGTTAGGCACAGCCGCCTCCGCGCTGCCGTGCCCACCGCGGGGCGCGCCGCAGGTCCGCAGCCCCTCCGGAGGCTCCCCGGCGCCGGCGTCCCCCCGGGAGCGCCACCGGAGCCGGGGAGAGCCCCCTGCCCCCCCCGGGCCGCGCTCTCCTCAGGTCCAACGGCACACGCTCTGCTTTGTCATCTCTCCCCCCCGCAGCGGGCGAGCCGCTCCGCGCACGCCGGTACGAGCTGTTCGCCCGCTCCGGTGCCTCGCACACCCCAGCCCCTCCCGCCTTCCCCCCGCGGAACCGCCACAGACCGTGTCCGGCAGGACCCGTCCGAACGCAAGCGGACCGAGCCCCGCTCCGCGCCGACCTCACGCCACCTCCGCGGCCGCGGCTCCCGCCTGAGGCACCCGCGCGAACCGACCCACGGCCGCCAGCGCCGCGGCTGCGCGCCCGGCTCCGCGTCCCCCCGCCGCGCCTCAACTTTCCAACCGCGGGGTGAGGGTGACCCCGGGGGGAGGCGAGCCGAGGTGCCGCCGGGCAGCGGCGGCCACCCGGCGCCCCCGAGCCGCCCGGCGCCGGCGGCTCCTCACAACTTACCTTGGGTTTGTAGAGCCACTTTCTGAACCTGTTCATCATCACCGCGGCCGCTGCCACCCCGCCGCCGCCGCCGCCTGCCGCTGCCACAGGGGCTGCCGGCTCCCCGCCGGCGCCGCTCGGGGGACCGGGGCGAGCCCTGCCCCTCGCCGGGAGGCGCCGCCGGGTCGCCGCCGCCGCCGCCTCCTCCTCCTCCTCCGCCGCCGCCGCTCCTTCTCAGGGCAGAGGCCGCCAGCTGCTGCGGAGCGCGGGCGCCGCGCGCGCTCCCCTCAGCGCAGGGACCAGCCGCCGGCACCGAGGGCTCCGCGCCTCGCTGACAGCCCCCAAAACATTGCGCGGCCGGCAGCAGCGCCCCCCCGGCGCATGCGCAGGGGCAGGCCCACGCTCTCCCTCCCCGCTGGCTCCCGCGCCCGCGACCAATCGGATGGCGGCCTGGGACGGCCCCCCTCCCACTCCCGGCGGACTCGCCCCGCCCACTCTGCTGCTCATTTGCGTAACACGCGAAGGGGGCGGAGAAACTACGTACCCCAGCATGCCACGCCCCGCAGCCGGAGGCGCCGTGCAGAGCGCCGTGGCCCGGTGGATGCCGGGACTTGTAGTCTTCTCCGCGGGCTACGCTGGGCGTGTCCGCTTCAGGATAGCAAGCCTCTACTTGTGACAGTCAGCCCTGCCCGAGTGCGTGGCAGTCGGCTGATTGATTTCTAGCTGCCCGTGAGCACAAACATCGAGGAGGGGCGGAACGAGTTGCTTGGCAACGGCGGCAAACAATCGCCGCCATCTTTTTTCCCGGCCGGATAGTTCTTTGCCCCCGATCGGGCCGCTCCGCAACACGAAGGCGGGCGCGCGGGAGAACTACAGCTCCCAGCAGCCCCTGCGCCCCCTAGCAACGGCGCCGGGCCGGGCCGAGCCGCCGGCGGCCGCAGCGGGGTCTCTGCGGCTGGAGGGTCCGCGCCGCCGCTCCTGCCGCGCTGAGAGAGAGGCGCCGGGCCCCGGCGGGGACGCAGGCGGCCGCCCGGGCTGGCGGGGGCAGCCAGGTACGGGACCGGGCAGCGCCGGGCTGAGGGGCCGTCCGTGTGGGCAGGGGCCGCTGCGCGCTCGCGCATTTACCTCAGGCGGCGCCGCCCGCCCTGGGGCCCGGGGTGTTGCACCCGTGCGGCCTCACGGGCGTCAGTTGGCAGCGAGGTAGCTGTAGCCGTATATGACACCACCGAAAACAAAAATGGGTAAAGTGCTTGATGTGTGATAGTGTCAGGTGCCTGGGCAGGCTTATAACTACTTCACTCGTTTATGATGTGTTTATAACTACAATAGAAAAGATCAACGGGGCCTCTGTTATGCTGTAGACAGGATTGTTGGGCTTTGCTCCCAGAGTTTTCATTAACTGTTGTGAGTTCAGGCAAGTAGCCAGCCTTGGTGTCCTTTGGCTTACCTATCTGGTAAATATAATACAACTTATTTGCAGAAGGTTTTGTACAATGCATGTTTAATTGTAAAGTTCCACAAGATATTAGATAAAAAAATACTGTGTCAAGTAAGATACTTGTAGTAGCTATGCAAAACATTGACATATATGCAAATGAAAAATGAACATAAGATCCAGGCTATAGCTGCTCAGGGTGAATGTTTTCCATCCAATGTTTTGCTGCCTTAAGGGAGGAATCTGCTGAAAAGAGGATCTGTGCCCAGAACTGCTCTCTGCTACGCTCAGGTGACAGTCAGCAATGCAGAAAAGTCCAGAGTAAATGAGAATGGCAGGATGTAACCATTGGGACAATTGTACCCTGTATTCAGTGGCTCTTTTTCTAGCACACAGTTGAGAGAAACACCTATTCCATTTTGAGCAGTAGCTACCTGATCTGACTGAATTTTGCAGGGAGGCTTAGTTCAGCCTTCTCTTTAAGAAGGACGGGTTTCATTAGAGGAAATGCAATCGCAGTCTTTCTAGGCCAGGAACATGGCAGCAAATGTAAAACCTGAAGTAATCTTTCAGGTCATTGAAACCAGTCCCTACAATTGTGGCCAGTCTTATCCTATGTAACTGCTTTCAAAACTTCTCCAAGCTCCATTGAAAATAAGGCTAAGTCAGGTTCTTACCTCCTTGAACTGAAATTCTACATCTGATAATGAAAGAAAGTTTCTACCATTTTGTACATAGTATAAATTTATATCATTTTGATACATAGCAATTAGAATATTCTCCTAAATGGCTGTGGGGATATAAAGGTGCATGTCATAACACAAAGCATTTTATTCCTGATGTGTATGTTTTAAAACATTGATGATAATCATAGCAGTTTGTTTAAATACAATCACAAGTGAAGTTCCTTCTGTTAAGAACCCCTGTATGTCCAGAGTTCTCAAGGTGTTACTATATGCCTTAGTTTTCATATTCCAGTTTTTGGTTTTAATGATTGTTATTTGGAGAGGAGGGGTGAATATCAGCATGCACAGAGCATGAGAGCTCAGACTYTTTTCTACTATGCCAGAAGAAAAGATATTTGTCACTGGGAGAGCTGTTGGAGCCTGAGTTATGATTCAGCCTGAATGAGTACAGAGGTATTTCTCTCTCCCTTATCCAAAATCCCTTGTGAGTGTAAGAACCTTGGCAGGTACAGAAAAACAGATTATGTTTCTCAGAGGAGTGGAGAAACAGTGATTCCTCCTGTGACAAAGAAACACAGTAGCACCTCTTTTTTTATTTGGCATCCCTTGTCATGATCCAGCCCTGTTTTGCTGGACATTTTTTCTTTAATTGGACATTTTGTCTTGATCATACCAGGTAACTAAATGCCTATATTGAGCATAATCACAGACAAACTCTTTTTTTCAGCGGTTTGAGATTACTAATTAGAAGTGCTGTTTAGGCAATTATTATTGAGTATGATAGTGCTGAAAGGCAGGGTACAAAAACACTGTATCTGGAAATGTTATGATAGCCTTTTAAAATAAGAAATTAATTATCTTTACCACAGKGGGAATGAATCATCTTGATCAAGCATTCTTTTCTAACATCAGAATGTGATGATATATAAAATACAAGAACGATTTTCAGAAATATATTTTTATTCTCACCACGGAAAATTACTTCTGTGCTCATTTTTTCCCATTGCTAAATCCGATTAATGACTTTCAGCCCTGATTGTTACTATCATTGGTCTTTCATACACAACATGTGCATGTGTATAAGCAAATGAATTATAGTTCTTGTCATGTGAACATTAAAATCTAGGTATCCAGTTCTGCAAACTCTCATGCATATGAGTAAGACATCATTCGCGATAGATGTAATCCAGTCATTTCACAAACAAAGCATCAAGCATAAAAAGTACCCAACTGCTGTGCCTTCAAAAACCTTGACGGTGGCCTAGACTACTGATGTGTTGTGATCGCTGCCCAGCTTGCTGACCAACACTGTCTCATTGCTTCCTTATAATTTCTCTCTGTTCCTATTCTTTTGTTGTTTTAGAAAAATAGGCTGTTAATAGCAACATGTGATAAGATTTAAGACTAAAATTTTGCTTTCAGTGGCATCTCACTGGGAAGAGCAATGTATTAAATAGGAGCTGGATAGCATACGTGCAAAAATTCATGCTTTTCTCTAGTATTATCTTTAATTATATTTCATCAAGTAACCTGATACAGAAACCATTTCAGGCATCATCCTAAGGATCTTTTGAGACATTTGCAGAATAAGAAATATGTAATTATGTCTTGTATTTTATTGATGTTTGTACTGTATTCTCATTTCTCCTGTTAGCTGTTCTGAGTAACTGTGATTTTGAAAGCTTGACCTAAATGTTCTCTTCTACATTACTGCAGTATATCTTCTCTATGAGCCTATCAACATACATTATGCTACAACTGAAGGAGGCATGAAAAATTAATGATTTACTATATTTATAGGATTCTCCATAGTGAAGATGGTCAGCCATGGAAAACATATTGCAATAATAGTCCAACAGCTTAACAAATTTAACCCTGAAAATCAGAGCGTGGAGGATTTCTTGAATGAATCAGCTAAGATGTTGCAGGTATATTAAGTTTCAGTTCATCTTACATAGCTTACCGTGTTTTACTAGCTGATTTTAAAAATAAAGATATCTGTTTTCTAACATGTTGTTGTAACTTTCATAGATTTTTCTTAAAGTGACATTTTTCATTTATGACTAAAGTCCAAATTTCTTATGGTTATCACCAGAAAACAAGGAAGTAAAGATCAGAGGCATTGAATAACTGCTTGGGTAGCAACAAAAGACAGGGAAAGCAACAACTTCCTAAAATGGATCTGACTGATAGGAAAAGCTTCTCTTCCACTCCTAAGCTGTTTTGTAGTTTCCTATTTCCTTTCCTCCTTCCAAATGGAAGTTTCTGTCAGCACACCCATTTTGTATATATGAATGCAGTTCAGAAGCTGACCTACAGGATCARGTATTCTTGCTTTGAGGACATAAGAGACCATGAGAACAGTGGGATAAAAGGCAAGTGACAGTAAATCAGCTACCTGATTTTAATCTAATACTGCAAGTAACCAGACCAAGATTTGCCAATATGTAGCTATACTGGCTGAAGCAGTTCCCATCCTTTCCTGACCATAGTCTGTCACGTCTTCCCATCTCTTTGTCCTCAGTGCCACCCTGACTTGTGCTGATGCAGCTACTGGATTGAATCAGCTTTAGAAAATCACTAAGGGAAGACAGTAATATTATTTAGACTGCTATTGTCTGTGTGTGCCATGTATTATCAAACTACATTGTCAGAGCCCTGATTCCACACTGCCATGTAGCTCAAGTACTCATTTCCACTTCTGACAATAAGGTCTAAAACCCTGCTATTCCAGTGAGATAGTCATTTACATTGATTTTGCATAAACACAAATGACTACAAGAATATAAAACTGTGGAGGTGTGATATGAAAATCAGAGGCTGAGGCAGTGGATCCATACACATTTCTTGGGTGTTTGCTTTCTTAAACAGTTTCCACTCAGGCTCCTAGTTTCTGCCACTGCCCTCCTGCCTTGTAGTACTGGCATAACTCTTTGTGCATTCGTATGCTGAATTACATCAGGGAACTGATCCAGTTTCAAAATAATCATTTTTCACTGGACAGAGAGCAGGTAAATTCAGCTGCCACTGCTGCCAAAATAAATACTTGTAAAAATTAATATTCAGATCATTGTTCTTCTCAGCCTAGGAAAGATGATACAAAGACAAAAGAAGCAGTAACTCCATTAGAGAAACATGAATCTTAAGTTTCATAATAAACCCTTTCAAAAGGGACAGAACAGGGAGGATAGCTGATGCCAAAGATAGGCAGAAATCTTTCTCTGGGATAGTTTCAGTTCACTTACTATGTAATATTTTTGCTGTGAATTTATCCAAGAAAGTTAAAAGTAAGATCTATGTTTATATAAAATCAGCTTTGTTTCAGTACCAAATGGGTGATTATAATTCATCATGGAAAACTCACTTCACTCCTTTCTTTTCTATTTCATAATAGGCATGTGATTCTAGAAATATTGTAGCATTTTTGTGTACATGATTTCCAGGCTTGGACACTTACCAATTAGCCAATATTAACTGACCCATGCAGAAAATTCCTCTAGTTTGTATCCTGATTAACACCATCACTTTAAATCACAGACTAGATTCAAGCCTGTATGTCTCACGCTAGCAGCATGACAAATAGCAAACCTAGTGTTGTGTGCTAGCGACCAGACAAAAATCAGGAGGGTCAGATTCCAAGAGCACAAATCTAAATAATTGCAAGACACAGCACTCTCTATATTTATTTACTTACTTAGGTATGCAGTGTATCAGACTTGACTTTTCTACAAGTTACTATCATCTATTCTATTAGACTTTTCTAATTGGTTAATTAGTTTTCCATCCCTTAAAAGTACAATCAGATTCCAGTCATTATCAACACTATGCTTCATTCATATTATATATCTTTATTGTATTTGGATGTTTTATAGTCTTTATGTCCTTCCAATATGATATCCGAGATGTCCTGTTTAGTTCTTTGATAGCCTGTTGATGACCTACATAACATATGCTTGTTAGCCTATTGTCCAGCTGTTTGTGGTTGTTCCTGGTGAAACCAACAATTTTGGGCTAGATTATTTCTCTCAAAATAAACAGGCAGCACGCACAGGTCATTCCAGAAGATGTTCAAGGGAGTTCAGCACCCCAGTAGTGTCTCTGCCAGGCTGCGGGAGCCACTACAGATGCTAGTATTGTCAAGTGCAAGATTCTGGAGATAAGTACCTCTGACAGCCACACATTCTCACCTGAACTGCAAGGAGCAGATAGCAGAGGACATTTTGCAGAACAAAATCTCTGTCAGAATTACATAGGTTTCGAAGAGCAATATAAATGCTTGTAGGAGCTGATAGAAAGTAAATAAAATGACTTGTTTGGAAATCTAGTACATGAAATGAGGAGATGGGCACCCTTGGCTGATCAGAAATGGGGGATGACATCAGTAAAGAATAAGAGATAACAGGTAGAATGGAACTGAGTTGTGGTGCATCTTGATAGCAAAGACAGGCAGCTTTCGTTTTATGTGCTAGAATCAACTGTGAGATGCTAGGTGGAGTAAGTGGGTCAAAACAATGGACTAGCAGAACGATCTTAACAATAGCATTCCAGATAGTTGATTTGCTAGAGAAAGATTGGATTAGTTAAACCCAGGAAAGAGATGTTCAGTACAATAAAATAAAAAATGTTGAGACACTACATTAGATTTTTAGCTATGAAGCGATAGGTAAATACTATTTGAAACCTGCTGTTCAGAAAGAGTAAAGAAGATGTGCACATAGACTGGTTGTGATATCCTGCAGAGCAGTCTACGTGAAAAATGACCTCTGAAGTTAGGGCTTGACTGACAGGCAGGGTGGCAATAGTACCAATAATTGAGGAAGGAAGTAGCATGAGAGTGCTGAAGTTTTGTTTTAGCATTGTTGAAATTAAGCTGACAACGACAAGAAGGAAATGTCACAGAGAGAGGCCAGCATTTTAGACTGTAGTTTAGGATTCTTATTTGTACATGATAAATGTGAATATGTTATGAAAGGAAGTTGGATTTAGTCCTAAGGGAGTGAGTCTGGAAGGCATAATCTGTCTTGATCAAAATATCCCTGTCGACCATCTACCAGGGGCATAAGACCATTCTTGTGGGAATCCTTGCAAATTAAAGCAGTAAAAATGTCTGGTGAAGGGAGGCACAGGAAAAGAAGTGAAAGTGGGCAAGCAAATATATGTTAAAATGAAGGACTTTACAATATGAATACATAAAAAAAGAAAGAGGCATAAAATCCAAAGGGTCGAAGCCATAGGGTGAAAATACACTAGCCACTGAATAACTTGCTTTGCAAATGATAGCAAAAAGTAACTGGTAGATATCCATATTAGATCTTTTACTAAGTATAGAATCGGTCTTTGTTGAATATTCTGCTCAAAATCCAACACAACATTTCTGTTGGTTTCACTGTGCTGCTGCGAAGGTGACACAATCCAGAGGTTTGCATAATAACTCTTCAGCAGGATTTTGTTCTTAATCTCTAGATGCTCTAATTTTACTTACACATAACATTAGATAAATAATTAAAATAAAACCCAAAATATGTGATTGTGTGAAATAATAATAGTATATTTTGCTCTTTCATAAAGACTCATAAAGGCAGTTCGCAATGGTTGGGAAATAGCTGTACTGTAGAGGTTTGGCATACTCTGCTAGCCAAATATTGGGCAGATGGAAGAGAAAGATAAACTGGGTTCTGTTCTAAGCCCCATCATCTTTCTATCCCTGTCCTTTCTCTTACTCAATCTCAAACTTACTTGCCCAGGTCTCTTCATTTAACCTGTTCCAGTTCCATCTCTTCAAGTTGTTGATTCCAGTGCTATTGTCACTGTCCAGCAAGTACTGCTCGGCTCTTTGGCTTTATTCTGCTCACTTCAAAGTTCTTGCACATTCAGTTCCAGTCTCTACTGTACCTAAACCGAATCAGAAATATCTTTCTCTCTTCAAACTGAAGCCCACGAGAGGCAGATGTCACAGAGAAGATAGGCGAGACAGACTCTTTTCTATCAGTTTGAGCTCCCAGACTGACCCAGCATGGCTTTTCCCAGTCTCATCCTGTATCGTAGTGAAAGCTCTGCTTGCCCTGGGCTGGGTGTGGTAAGGGCACACAGAATCTTCCGGGAAGCTTACTGCTACAGTATAAATTCACACAAAACACATGCAAATGGATATTTTTCGCTCGGCAAAATGTGTGTGGATTTTCATAAGAAAACCAAAAGGCCAAATCTGTAAGGCACTGCTTGACCCCTGTGTGCCACTTTGAAATACATCCCTAGATGTTTCCCTGCATTTGATTTGAAACTACTCACTATTTCCAAATAGCTAGTTAAAAACCTGAATATTTGACAACTTTCTATMAAATATCAGTTCCTTGTATCAGACCATGTGAGCCACTCTCATCTTGTTCCTCTTGAATAGCATGGGAGGGTATCCATTAACTTCAACAGGAGCAGAAGCAACCTCTTGATTATTATTATTATTATTTCTTAATGCATCTTTATAATTTTGTTTAAATATCAATGTTCCCATCTGAACATAGTCTCTCATTGTAGGAAATCTTGTCTCAAGCTTTGAGATAGAAATCTGTTTGGAAAACATTTGGGTGTACAGTCTGCTTCCAAGTATATTCCAGAGTGACTGCCCAAAGTCAGAAGCATTACTCTGTACATATATTGGCGTAAATGAGATAAGAGATAAGAGAAATGATGGCATTAGATACTGCTATCAAGAGTTATGTTTTTCTAGCTGTATGTGGGATTTAGCTTTACACAGTCCATTTACAGTAACAGTTGCTGCACATCTAGTCCGTGTACAGCTTTGAAAAAGCACCCATCTTTCCCTGCATTTTTGCAATTGAGGTAGATCGAGCTGATAACATATCCAATAACCATTGGGATACATTTTTCTTTTTCACTTACTGCACTTTGCAACCACTCAGTATTTCAAGATACAAATAGGGAATCAGAAAATTAGTACTAAAGGAATAGAAAGTGAATTTTAAAGAGCAGAGGTAAACCATTACTTTGACAGTAGTTCAGGTCTGCCTGAACCACTGTATGTATAAAGATGGAATCTTCTTTTGGTGTGATGGAAATGCATAAATAAATTGCTGAGTGTCAGGTAGTTAATAGTGTTCAAAATCAAGGTGTCAAGAGAGAACATAATCTCTACAAGGCCACTCAGGAAGCAAGAGAGAAAGACATGTTCCAGTTTCAGTTCCTATCTTTCAACTCCTAGTTCACGCTTCTATATACAAGTGGAGTTAGGGAAACTCACTGATTATTAGTGTCCTGCTTTTAGAGAAATACAAATGAAATATGGTAAGGATTTTTAATTCTTGAATAGTGGGACATAAATAACATGGTTTCCTCTAATTAGAATGTTATGATCAAAATTAGTCTAGAGGTGATTCTGTGTTAAACTCCATACATTTTATTTCTGCAACATGTGAATTTACATCATAAAAAGAATTTCTATTTGTTGTTCTCAGTGAATGATCAGACTTGATTTTCTTCCAGGAAGAAAACAACACTTCGACTTGTAATTCAGTTATTTACAATCTTCATGTTTATTGTATTGTAAGTTATGATGTTTATAACATAATATTGGACTTGTTTTTCACTGCAAGTATTTTCAATAAGAACATAGGTTCATTAGTAATATGATGGGTGATTCCTAGTTGCAACAAACAAGCCTTCACCTTCAATCATGAAGAATCATATTATGTCCCTCAAACCTAAAAACAAATAATAAGTGCAAATAAATGCTTTTGCTTTGATGTTGTGACCTTGTTACTATTAAAACAGAATTCAATTTGAATTATCCTGAATAACACATTAACTTAAAAGAATTCTTTAAGTCTATCTCAGTTCTTTAAATTATTAGTATTCGCATTCAAATTTACATCTCTATTTCTGTTGTTCTTCATTTGAATGTCAGACTACTTGTCCTTGTTTATCTTCCTAAATACTTTTTAGTACTCCTTCCATCAGACTGATGCCCTCCAGATATCTTCGTTCTTGTGTACTAAACCCCCTTCTTTTTATTAAGTATTCTTCAATTAAGTCTATCAAAAATCATCTATATCCAGAGTGATCCTTCGTCCAGTATATATTGTACATAAGGATATTGTTTCATCAGGCCATTTATAGAAATGGACTGCATCTGTTCATTTTGAAAAAAGATTAAGTTTTGTACCTAACTGAAGCATCCCAGGCATTTTTTTCTTCCTTGTGAGTGTTAGAATAAAGCTTTTGCTATGATAACACGAGACAGATTTTAACACAGAAGTTACCATGCAATGTTTGTGCCTTTCTCTATGCAAATAACTCACTTTATTTTCAGTGGAATTATTTCCTTCAATTAGAGTTGCAGGATCAGACCCATCATATTGACCTTTATAAATCCCATCTACTGAAAAGCTTACTTCTGTAAAATCAGAACTGCCACCCCAAATTCAGTTTTACTCCTTTATCCCTCTCATGTTGATAGCAAGATGGACCTGTTTATGAGCTTTCCATTTCGCAAGAACATGGTGTAATTTGGCAGAACTCTTCATAGTTCTCATTTGTGTTAGTTCAGCTGTGTGTCTCTCACATGCCCACTCAACTATGAGTAAAATCCCCAAATGTCAAAAGTCATAGATTTTGTTTTAAATATGAAAATAATGTAATGCAAGTTTATTTTGATACATGTGGTGAAAAAAATCCTACTAAATTATACAAGTCTAATTTGTATTATTAGTTACTGACATAAATGCAAATCAGGATCTTTCTAAGGAAAGGATGGAATCTGATTTTTCTGCAACGTCCTGCTCATGTGATTTAATATTAAGTACAAGGGAAAATAAAGTTAACTGTACCTCTTCAAGACGGTCAGCATTATCACAGGAGGATGAAAATACTAGCTTCTGACTGCAACATAGACTGTAAATAGTAGAAGCAGGACATTCTCCTGCTTATATCCTAAGATCCCAGGGCTTTTTTTCCCCATTGAAATTACTGGAAGCATTTTCACCGACTTCAGAAGGAAAGAGGACTGGGTTCTGGTGACTGATTCAAAACCCAGTGAAGTCAATAGGAATATTTTCTTTCATTTCCACAGCATTTTGATTAAACCCTTGGAGAGGACTAGCACTGATATCTGAAGCACTATAAATTAATCAGACTGCATCTGCAAAATGTGCATGTTCTGCCTAGAAGTCGACAAGTTCAGTACATACTATTACTCAGTTCTCTCAGGAGGTGAAAGCTATTTTATCTTTTAATCAAATATTGTCTTCTTTCTAAAATGTTTGTTTCACCTTAAACTAAAGCCTTATCCTGAGAAGTCTCAAACAGGGCATGGCTGATGTTCCTTTCCTTCCTTCCCTTCAGAAACAAGAGCTTTTCTTTCTCTTCTTACCCATCCTTTTCTGATCTCTCTGGCCCTTAAACAGGTCTCATTGTAACCATCCTTATTACCATACACCCACGGTGGCAAAGCTTACTTTTTGCAGATACTTCTCCATTTAATTCATGCTATTTCTTGTACTAACACATGTTGAAAGTTGTTTGTGTACAAAGGCCTGTACTTAAACTTTCTTACACAGTCTCTTCTCTCCTTGAAGAAGCTTGACTAGTTCCCAGCTACAGCTGAGTGTCAGGGAGCAAGGAAAATATGTCCATGGAATCAGGCTAAGGGCATTAGGGATTTCTCAAAACGGGGAGATAATGCCAATCAGCACAAATCACATCTTTTTCACCGGATCATTCAGGATAATTTCAGACAGGATCATTCTTTTACAACTTAAACACTTGGGAATCAGAAAAAGCTGAAATTCAATGCCATAGAGAGAACACTTTCAGATATTTGTATGGGAATGACATTGTGAACACATGTAACTGTATTTTACTTACATCCAGTGCAGCAGTAATATATAGACTTACAAACATTAAAAATATAGGAGCATCCCGTATTCATCTACCATAAACTTACTATGCTTTAAACAACAAAAAATAATAAGCTGTAACATTAGAGATAGAGAAGTTGTTTCCTGAGCATAGAATACGCATATTGTTCAAGATCTATTTTGTCTTCTGATAAATTTCAATATTCGGTGCAACAGAAGATGATAGCTGAATGTGTTACTTTCACCTGTAAACTATCTGGCCTTCCTCATGCTGAAGGACTCACACAACATACTTGCAAACATAGCTAACTGCTAGTTTTTTCAGAGAAATATATGAGGTAAAGTATACTTGAAAAGGTAAGAAGATGGTCTGATGGACAGAACAAAGGCTCACAAATTAGCGTTTATTAATTCTTTTCTTGTTGCCACCAATGACTTAGTATGTCGCCTGGGGCAAATCTCTTATCTGTTCCATACCGTAGTTCATGCATTTGCAAAATAATATTAGCCAAAAGGAATCTCGTTAAACACAATTAATGTTAGTAAAGTGTTTTGAGAACCTCATACAAAAGGTGCTTTAAATGTGCGATCTGTCATCATATTGTACTGTTCCAGGATCATTTGACCCACTTCTGAAATACATCCCACTGACATAAAATGCAACATAAAGCCACACAGAAAGAATGCACTTAGGAATTAGTGCTAGAAGTGACACCTACCCAACATACTACTTTCCCAAAGCAATTATGATTTCAGATATACAGATAAACTGTAAATATCCCTGATGGAATTTGTTGAGGACACAATGCACTTTCTATGCAGAGAGTATCCTAACTGTTTTAAAGCATTGGCTCGGTTTTTGATTCACTAGATTATCAGCAGGGCTTAACCAACAACTGGCTCACCTTTGAGATTTCTTATCCAAGTACTGATCCTGCCCAGTCTTGTTTAGTTTATTATGAGTTCTGATGAGATTGCTTCCTTAGATGACACAGCTGCAGGCTGCTTAACTATTCTCAATTTTTATATGTAGAAATGGAACACTTAGTACCATTTGTAATTGAAAGCAGATCAGTTGATAATATTTCATGACAAGACTTTTTGGCTTGTGGTCCAAAGTTGTCCCCAGGCTGCACCTCCTGTCACCTTGTTGCTTAGCTCGAGACCATGTAGTGGTTATGTACTTTCTTGCTCAAGGAGTAAGCAAGAGTAAGCACTTATTTCTGCATTTGTCCTAACAACTAACTTCTGACTGACTTGTTAACTCAGAACAGTAAAAGAAGTAGAGTAAATATAAATATGCAATTGCATTTTTATGCTGTAGTCTGAACTATATAGGAGATACGATTTGGGCACTGGTGTCGTCTTATTGTCATCTGTTTGTCTACTTTTGGTCATCTCTCCAAAGCACATTTGAAAAGCACTGGTTTGTTGTAGCACTTTATACATGTATGGTATAGCAAAGTACTCAGAAGGTGATGCAAAGATTCTAATCAAATAAAGATCTTGGAAACAAGATTTATATTCTAGCTTTCTAGCAGAGATAGTTGTGAGAGTTTTTGTTGGGCTTGTTGCCAACAGGCTTGTCCAGTTTTACTATGGACTTTCTGTTTATCATCAGAGCTACTGTTGTCTGCAGATTGATCTGTTCATGAACAACAGCATTTGTTCAAGGGGACCAATTGTTTTAGATTCAAAATGTCACAATCCTACTTTTACTGGAACTATGTCATCCTCTCTCACTTTGCCATTCAGGTATTTAGGTTTGCTTTTGCCTGTTGTGGTGAATTCTCAGATATCTCATATCAAATATGGGATATATATTTGAACATTTGGTGGGAGGTTAGATTTCTGGATTTTCTTTGTCAGTTTTATGAAAGAACTTCCATAAATCTTCATCCAGAAAAGGTATATTTGGAATGGACTGTGTGCCTCGCAAGAATTCTCAGTGCTTAGCAAGATGGAGTCCATTCTTCCCAGCAAATTAATTTTTTTGCATATTTTCAGATGTGTTCAGTCTCTTTCCTCTGCTCTTCCATTTGTGTCCATCCTCCATCTAAGCCCTTCTGTATCTCCTGTTTTCCCTTACCTTCCTTTTCACTCCTTTTTCTGTGCATCTTCTTTGCCACCTCACTCTATTTGGCTCCATTTTCCCAAAGGCATTCCCCTTTATCTTTCTCCCATCTCAGCCACAACCTGTTGGTTCTTCTTTCTCTAGAGCCCTGATTAAGAATGTAGGTGATGTCCTGCTTATTCGCACTCAGTCTCTAGTGCTGCCCAGCAGACTTTGTGAAGCTTCCATGTCTCCATGTAATGATTGGTTTGGTTAAGCTCTTTTTCTTCTTACCTAACATACCTGGGTCACAGAATATATTCAGAGTCATATCTGATTACTTCAGTTATAGAAATAAAGCTTTTCTATCATTTTAACTGTTATTAGACTTAAGGACCTAAAACCCACAAACTGAGCTTGACTCTGTTTCTGTATGTGCATCATTAGTAATATTGTCTATTACAGTTCTCCTAGAGAGGTGGTCAGATGTATTAGTGTAATCCCAATGGCAGTAAAGAAATTACAAGGATGTATGTAGGTGAAATTTTGCCTGCATACATGTGTGTGTGTATATGCATATATAAATATATATGTATATGGAGACAATTATATGGAGGCACTATTTTTTTCTAGTGATGATGCACAAATTGGAAGAAATGAAACCTGGCTTTTGAGCAGGAGTAAGTAAAAAAGAATTACGCTTAGTCTGAATGACAGCCTGAGAAAATACACTTGGAATGCTTCTGCATCATTTTTTACATTTAAAAATTAGAACTGTAATTTTGAAGTTTTGCCTTGTATTTGCTCAGTCTCAAAGCCCTATATAGTGTCATACATCAGAAGACTCACATAATTCCTTCCAGCAGCCTCTACTAATACTTTTAAACTAGAAATGAATCACATATTAGGGAAATAAAGTGATCAAGATGCTAGCAGATAGCCTACTAGGCAAGGTGAACCTCTGATCTGATACATTATTGCAGTTCAGTTGTTCCCACATCTCAGAGCTGTGGGAGAGATCATGTATCGGAAGTGGACTACATGTTTTCAGAAGATACACTTAACTTTTTTCTTGGCTTCTTGGCTAACCTCCTTAAGTCAAAGAATCATTATTGTTTGTCATTTTGTCATAGTGTGGCTGTCCTTTTTCAGTTCATGTAATAACAAGCTGTTCTGGGCCTCAGATTTTATTGCAATGTTTTAGAGGTGGTTTGCACTAGAAGTTTATCTCATGTAATAACAGATACTCCATAGGTAATTTATTATAAGTGAAACTCTGTAAAGTTCAGGAGCATTCAAACTGTTTAAAGGAATTATGAGGTAGGATCCAAATGGCATGCAGTGGGCATCTGATCCTCCTTTTCCTGTTCTCTTATGGTATTGCATGAACATTGTGAGTGACCCAGAGCACAGCCAGATAAGAAACACACAGTCTGCATTAACAAGAATCCTGACACTCACAGGTTTAGTTTAAAATAGTCATATTCTCCAATATTAGGTTACAGTAGCAGTTAAGAGTCTTTTCCATAATCCCTGTCCAGCTTCTCCTTTCGATTTAGTCTCCCCGAGTAGCACAGACTTCACCTACAAAGAACAGCTTTCCTACTGGAAAAGCAAACTCTTACTGAAACTTTCTCATACTGTTGACTAAGTTAATCATTGCTCATAGCTCAGAGACTTCAAATTTTCTTTGCAGTAACTGTTGACATTCACACATCAAGGCCTTTTAACTAAACGTATATGTCAGCAGATAAACTGAAAGTTTAGCATTGGGGAAGGTTACATTTTACTTAACAAGCAACATTAATTTGTTAGGACTGCCCATATTTGATAGTATTAGAAGTGCATCAGCCCTACCACAGGCACTGCTGTTCATTATTCATGTTTTCCAATTACTTTAAAATGATTGTACTTCTTTTTGTACACAACTAACATTTTCTTTCCAGAATACATTAATCATTATTAATTTTGTATCTCTATAGACTCTTAATGTGACAGAAGAAAAATTTGTGTTGGATACACTAGCTGGATGCATAGAATATAAATCCTTATTGGATGTAGTAATCAATGCCTTTTATGTTCAGGATGGGAGGTACTGCCTGACTTCTGAGCGTAATCTCTATATAGGTAAGTTTTCTTTAAAACAACAAATGTGTTTACCACAAAACTTTAAAAAATATTATTTTGCTAAAGTGAGTCTTAATATTATATTACATTTGAAGCATTGTCATTGTGCCCAGTGCAGTATGAAATACAGGACTTTTTCCAATGGCCTTATGATGTAAAGCCTAAATCCTGAAATTGCTATGTAGTCTGGACTCTCACAGGTGTTAACTGGAATTTTACCTTAAGAAAATTCTGCAGAATATGCCTGCAGACTAGGTAACATGCAGATGGAAAATAGCGTTGGTGACTGGAAGAAGTATCTTGGAAGTTTAACCATCACTTTAAAAAATGTTCTTCAGTGATTTCCCTTTATTCTCTTCTATGCAACCTAGTACCTCTGCCATTCAGATGTGAAATTGTATAACAAAGCTCTGTCTGATGAGGAACACAGCACGTCTCAGAGTATGAAGATACGATTGTCTCTACCCGTACATGGGTTTCTTCATTACTGACCATCACAATGACATAAATAGACTTCTGTCTGTCTCCATGAGTGAGATTAATTATTTTCCTTTTATTAGTTACTTGGTTAGAATCCGTTACAATACAACTATATCTGATAGTGTGAGCTAGTTAATCAGAATAGTTACTACTCCCAAAGTTATTTCAGGCATTGAGAAGTACATTAAAAAGTAATTTAAAAATTATTTTTACGCTATGCGTTTAATACACATATACTGAGGTTGATTTAGTAAGTCCCTAAATAAGCTGGAATCACAAATCACGCTAGCATTGGTTCTCTAAGTCAGATATATTCTGAAGCTTTGTAGGTACTTTGAAAAGTCCAGTCAATTTAATTCAAAGTGGTTGAAAAATACAAAAACCATATCTAATATAAGTATATCTACATTCTATGTTTTAAAAGCTATTAAATTTTTATGGCAATTCTGGTTGCTTCTCTCACAGTCTGGAAAGGTATAGAAATCTAAATCAAATAACAAATGAAAGGGAACCTAAACTGTCAAGGATGAAATTAATAGTATATTGAGTTTATTCTAAATGGTAGTGCTTCATTGTCTCCATTTCTCCAAAACCATGTTTTTCAGTGTCTGGGGCACATAAATTATACCTTTAAGCTGAGTGTTGCTATAATTGGATTGTCAGGACTGGTCCACTCAAAAGCCTCCATTAATCATAGGCAGAGGGTAGGTCCTGGAAAATTTTCCTTTATCAACAAGTTGAGAGTCTAAGGTCATTGGCTTATATTTTTTTAAGCTGCTTGTGATTCCCTTTGCCAAGCTGCATTGGCACTTAAATGATCAAAGCTGCTTATAAAGGCTGTTGCTATGTGTGAGCAGATTTGAATTTAATAAAGCTTGTAGGAGATAAATGTATATTCTACTAAGACTGCTTAAATATGTTGCTATGCTAAAGCACAAGATTGAAGCTTAACGATATACTGAGTTGGCTGCAGCACATTGGTCAGAATTCACTGATTTTATCATTACTGTTTGGTGGCAGCTAAAATACTGCAGTGCAAGTGAAGCCTGATTGATCAAAGTGAATATGGTCAAATGAAAGCTGATACAGGAGTTCATGAACTTTGCAGGTCTGCAAAACTCTCACAGCACTGACTGTGCCTCTTTCTGTATCGAACTGCATACTTGCCAGAGGTGGGTGCAAGAATCAGATTTGGATTTCCCAGAGAATTTCACAATTTAAAAACTTGGTTTTATTCTAATTCAGAATAAAAACAAAGATTACAACACTCTCTGCAAAATGGTCACTTGCAAAAAAAAAAAAAACAACAAACTAGAAAGATGATATTTTATGTTTAAAATTTTTGTTATGTATAATAAACTATGATTTTGGAACAGAAGAATCAGAGCTATCTTCTCTGAAAACAATAAAAACAGAGTATGTTGAAAAATTCACTATCAAAACTTTCTTTTGTATCTCCTGTTCACATTAAATTTTCTCAGAATAAGCTTGCTTACACTGAAAATGTTGGTTACACTAAAAGTGAGCTTTTTCCAACAATGTAATACTGTCAGAAACTTTTCAGTCATGTCTCTCAGGAGCCATCTGACTCCTATTCTCCCTGCCTTGTTGCCAGACTAACACAGAATTTCGCAGATGGAATATGCAGATATTTGCTGTATAAGCTTGTACTACTACCCAAAGAAACAGGCCGCCCTTTTTCTCATCACTAGCCACTCAGTCTCACCCCTATGTCATATCTTCTCTTGAGTTAGAAATTGTATTTAGCAGCCATCCAGTGAACTGATCAAGAAAGTGCTTCAGGTTAAAATTCACAATCTGTTTTATCTTGGCTGTGTGGGTCACTGTACTAGCCCAAGAGAAGAAACACCAGGAACTAAAAGGAGGGGATGGGAACAAGCAATTAGGGGTTGACAGAGCTGCTTATTTTAGTGATGATGTTGGCATAACGAAATGACTGTGAAATCATGGCAAGATCTTACCTTTGGCCTTAATAGGATTCCAAATGCTGCTATGGTAGGTCTCCCAGTTTTGCAAACAGATATTTGCAGGCATCAAAAGGACCTCTATGAATTACTTCAGATAGCTACAATTGTTTTACATTTTTTGTGTAAGTGGCCAGATCCTCAGCTGTTAGAATTTCCATAGAGTTGTGTAGATTTGCACTAGCTTGGATCTGACTCACAAAAGAGATAACTAATTTATATGAACCTGTCGTGGTTTAACCCTGGCAGCACCTAAACACCACGCAGCTGCTCACTCACCCCCCCGCTCCAGTGGGATGGGGGAGAGAATCGGGAGGGCACGAGTAGGAAAACTCGCGGGTTGAGATAAAAACAGTTTAATAATTGAAATAAAACAAAGTAGAACAGTAATAATAACAGTGATAACAACAACAACAACAACAATATACAAAGCAGGCGATGCACAATGCAATTGCTCACCACCCGCCGAACCAACGCGCCCGATACAGGAGCCCGTCCCAGCACCCAGAGCCCCCCCACACCCTTAGTTTTTATACTGAGCATGACGTTGCATGGTATGGAATACCCCATTGGCCAGCTGGGTCAACCACCCTGGGTATGCTCCCCCCGCCAGCTTCCCATGCACCTGGCAGGGCGTGGGAGGTGGAAAAGTGCCCAGTGCAAGCACCACCCAGCAACACCCAAAACATCCATGGGCCATCAACGCTCCTATTATACCAAACCCAAAACACAGCACACACGCCCCAGCTACTGGGAAGAAAGTTAACTGTCCCAGCTGGAACCAGGACAGAACCATAGCATAAAGTCACAATGCTAATAATGAACATAGAGTTAACATTATAACTTCATATTACAATTTGTCATTGTCAAGCATTATATTGCCCAGTTAGACAAACAATATTGAAGACTATTTAAAATTAAAATAACAGTCTAAATCCCAGAGTATGCTGAGTATAGGATATAGGTTTATTAGAATTTCCTGCTGCATTTTAAATGTATGTATCTTTTGATAGTTATTTGTTATCTGGCTACTTTTCAACTAGAAGAGCTCGGTCTTCAGCACTTCAGCAGAATTGTGAAATCTCTGGACACTGCAAAAATGCAACAGGTAATGAAAGTACAAAACATTTTTTTTAAAAATAATTAATGATCTCTTTATTGTGTTTGATTAGTCAGATTACTTTTCTCAACTTTCAGGATAATTTAAATTGAGAAATTAGTGTTATTTTCTGTTTAAATTCAGAAATTAAACTAGTATTTTGTTATCACAAAAATCTTCAATTTCTATACTTACGCAGTGACTATCTCATATTCAGTCAAAGATCAAGTTAAAATGTATTTTATATAATCTGAGAAGGTAGAATAATCACATGATTTACAGTTCCTGTGATTTACAGTTGTCCCTCTAACTTGCATACTCACTTTTGGCTCTGCTCACATTCTTTCTTTGACTTTAGGCAGGAGAAGTTTTTTCCATTTGCAGTGAATCTATTGAAACTTGCAGTTCCTGCTGATTAGTGTTCTTTTTTACCTGAACAACCCACTACCACTTTGATTATCAAGCCTATTGTCCTTCCATTGTTTTTTCTCCTTCCCAAAAAACAATTGCTCATTTGGAGCTATGCATGTACCAACTACCCCGTTACAACATAGGTGCAATTGACCAAACCATCGCTGCCAAATAGAAAGCATGACAACAAAGTTCTGCCTGCCTTTTCCTCTCTTGAGTCGCAAATTGGGGTTTCGCTCCACTACTTGTTTGGTAATTTTCAAGAAATTTGTAGAAATATAAATATCTTCTGCTTCTCTTTCAAAATGGTTGAAAGTGCTGATTATCTTAAAAGCTATGTTGTAAAGAGGGGGAGAGGGATAGACTGAGCGGCAATGCTTTCTCATAAGTCCTGTTTTCTTAGGTAAATAGGCTAAAAATTAAATTACTGGTGACACAGCATATGTAAACTTTGATCATCCAGATGTTTCAAAGCATAGTCCAAACACAGTGTTTGAATAACAAATGTGGAATTCAAGAGACAGGCAAATTTTAGTAATTAATACTCAAAAGACTAAGGTTTATCCTTATACTGATTACTTTGAACGTTCATGTGGATGCCAGTGCTCTTTAATGAGACAATTACAGTTGCCTTGTAATATGTAGGGAGAGAGTAGGTTAGGTTGTCTGCATAATGTTTTTAGAAACACTCTATTCACTTTGTTTTGGTGGACTTACTATGGAATGGTTTTTATTAATTCCATTCAGAGACAAAAATGATATATTTCACTAACTGTTAGAAAGAACAGAGAAGTGGCTGGAAGAATTATCATAATCTGATAGACAGACAAATCACTCTGTCTACAATGCTCTCCCAGCCCCTTCTTTGGTAAACATCTTAGACACAAGCCACTGGATTGGATACATCTTGAGCTCATTCAGCGAGCAACACAATTTTCCCACTTCATGCCAGTTATCTCTTGATTCCATTCACCTAGCTTTATATGGCTTAAGTGTCAGTGCCCTGATGTTCTATTTTAGATAATTCTCCTTCCTTGTCTGGAATAACTCTTTTCTGATAGGGAAGTGCTGCATTATGCAATGGTCTGCACCTGCTACTTTTTTTCCTGTAGATGTAACTTTGTTTGCTTAAGTATCTTATCAGATCCTCATCACCATGGCACCTAGGTTTTCTTCTCTTGCATTAGAAGAGGTTCTTTGTCTCCAAAATGATGCTAGATTATATTAATGCACCTGCAGCAGAGGATTTAGAAGCAGCATTTGGTCCCCCCAGCAACAGAGACAAAAACAGCAGAAGGCAGATCTGCAGCCTTAGCAACAGAAGTTGTCAGAAATTTGGGATTCTGCTTCAGGATGCTGACCTGTAGATTTTGCCTGATGACTATTGACTCTGAGTTCAGTTGAGATGCAGAAAAATTATTCTCATATATTTACTTAGAATAGATTTACTTTAATTAAATAATAAATTCTTCTGCACATCACAGGCTGAATGGGATTTTCTTAATCATGCAGATAAACCTTACTCAAATGAGTACTCTTCGTGAAATTAAATGGACTATTCAGTTGAGTAACATCAACTTGTGTGAGTAGACCTTTCTCTTAAAGGACTGCATGATGGAATCCATTCAAATCAAAGTCACATTGTTTCCCTATGATTGATGCATGTTTAAATATTTTCATTTAGGCAGAACATCCAGGCAGAATAATGATGCTACCTCACTAAAACACGTTCATCTGCTTGAAAGGAAATCATAAGATCTCATTCTGTAATGTTAAGAATACATGCAAAAGTTCTTTATGGTTGTATAATTACAGAACCATARGATAAAACCCAATTTTGTAACTTCAGTGTGATTGTTCTAAGAACTTAGCTATGCATTGCTAGCTCAAGCCTATTTTTCTGTTCTATTATTCATACACGTTATTCTTTTATATTTGTTGTAAAATTTAAGAGTTTGTATGTTAGAGAAAATACACTGTTGAAATAAAAAGTTGAAGTAAACAGCTTTATAATTTCATAATTGCCTTGTTAAAAAAAGCAAAATAACTAGTGTTTTCTTTCTAGCATTCAAGAACCTGTTTTGTTCTGTTTCATGTTCTGATTGCTTCTAACAGCAGTGAAGTCCTTTATAAAGAACTTCTGAGATCTGCAAAGGAAAATTACTATATAAGAACTGGGTATCATAATTGCTATTATGATGAGGTAGAAATAGTAGGACAAGATCAGTAAGAAGTAGGACAAGATGGGCTTGAGCTTGCATAGCTGAAGAACTGAACTACAGTAAGAGGGAAAGAATCAGCAGATGAAGAGAGGAGTGGACAGGAACCTCCTTGATTGCATTTGCTACTACAGCAAATAGCTGTGGGTGTGTACAGCCAAAATAGTATCATTGTCAGGTAGTGGCTGATCTATATGGAGAAACAGAACCTGCTGTTTCTTGCATTTACTTCCTTAACTCAAAGCTTATATTGTGAATATAAGGATTTCAGCTCTGCAAATGATTACATGGATGTAAAGATAATACCAGATGAGGAAACTTCCCATTTTTTATTTGCTTTTCAGAAATCTATACAATCCCACGGTGTAAAAATACACTAAGAATATTAGCAGGGCATGTTCAAATTCTCAAAAGCAAGGTATTAATTCAGCCCACCTGTAAAAATGCATTACAAAACAGTCTTTAATTATACACACTTGTCTTACTACAGTCAGAGTACGTTAAAATAGTAAAAATGGGTACAATTCATTTCTGGTGTAATTCCACCACTTCTAGAAGGGAAATGAATCTTGGTTATCATGCTCTGTGAGTAGTGAAACTTTTGGAACATTCAAGACAGAGAAGTAAGCAGAATAATGCTGTTACCAAAATAACTGTCCAGTGACTTCTCTAAGGAGACAGGTACTGGTAACATCCAAACAGAAATCTTTGAGAACTTAAAGCCGCATTTTGCTGCTATAAAAGCAATGACTGCTGATATTGGGGTTGCCACCTGTGTCACGTGTGGCCAAAGACAAAACAGAAATATAAGGGATTTTTCCTAGCAGTTCAGTTCACAAAACGCAAAAGTTTCTATTGTTAAGAAATTAAATGTGCTATGGCTTCATGGGTCTTATTCTGCCGACATTTGCCATCTGTGATATGGATTATCAAAACCAAGATTGTGGACTTTGGCCCAGGCAGACTCTGGCCAGAAATGATGTCTGGTAATCCGGCATTGTCATTTGCAATCCCTGCATTGCCTGGATAACCATTCCTGGCCTGCACTCAAAGCCTTCTCTAGCATGATGCATATTGGGGTATATCCTTATCATAGCATTTCTCTGGGGACTGTGACTAAAACAGTACTAAAATATACATCACAGTATTGATATCTGATTACACCATTACCATTCTCTGTACCTCATAGGAGTACATCATAGCATTTATCAATCACATAATTACCCATTTGTCTTAATAAAGTGTGAAATGTTAATAACCAGTACATAACTGGTGTTGCAGTAGGAGACCTCAAGGGGTAATAGCCAGCTGTTAAATACAGCAGCTGGAAATCACTAACTGTGTGTCTTTATTATAGTTTCATCTGCCTTGAAGAGGTAGTTGAGTTGCAAGTACTTTGTAAAAGACAGTTACAGCAAATATTTAGAAGACCTAGATGGAGAAGATCAGTCAGGGAGAGCTGAAACAACAGTTCAGAGGCTTAGTTTCATGTGGCAATGTAGTAGACAACTGATTGAAGCCTCTGAGGATGGACTAGGTTATAAAAGAGGAGTACTGAGGACACAGAGAGGGAGGAGTTCAGCTTAATGAAAGTTAGTGAAAGAAAACTGGAGGATTTACAAATCACCACCTGCATCAACTACATCAACTTCTTCTGTGAGCTCTCTGAATACCTAGAAATGTGAAACTAGCTTCACCCCTCAGGGTCTGCCTCATTTTAAGTATACCAGCTCATGTTCAGTCCACCCCTGTATACTTGCTTACACTTGCTTACATGGGTTTAAAAGCACATTTTTTATATACTTTGTGTATAGTCAGGGCCTTCCATAAGGCCCAAAGAAGAGTACTTTGGCAGGGGACATGTTCTCTGGATCTGTAATCATATATTCAGCTGGGATACCTGGATGTAAATTTTTGTTAAAATAACTGGTAGTAGTAGTGTATACGCAGCGCATCAGTTCTGTTGGAGAGTATGAACTCTGTCTAGACTTCTAGCATTTTATTTATACATTGCATAAGTACAAATTACTATGTTGGGTGAAAAATGTAATCCAACATGCATGCCCTACGGAGAAAGATCCTCCATAAGGAGAATGAATGAGTTTCTAGACCAATGGGATGAAATGCATCCCTTACCATATACTTAGCAAACTCCACTGAATCTGGAAGCGCCAAAAAACCCAACTTCTTCACAATTCAACACTTAGTTTACAGTCATGCTTTTAGGCATGAAATATCTTCTTTTGGATGGTGTGTTGATATGCCAGCATCTGCAGTTTTGGGGAAGAGCAGTAGGTTTTAGACAAGAATGGGAATCCAAGGGGGTTATATTCATTTAGTCCTTCAGTTGCTGATCAGTCTTTTGACTCTACCAAAAGCACAATAGATGAAAATAAGACTAAATTTACAGGTTAATTCCTTGGAAATGGTCACATCAAGACTATAGATTTCAAGTAGCAGGCTTTCTACATCTGTTGAACATCTGCGGGAAACACCTTGAGTCACCTCCGAATTGTGTATAGCTGAACTATTCACAAAGCTCTGAGCCACCTTGGGCCTGGCACCACGTGTGAATTAAGAAGCTCCTTGGTAGTCCTCCAGAACCAAAAGCTCAATACAAAGACCTATATGGCTCTGTGGAAACCAACCCAAGACGGGGCTGATGCCAAGTCTGAACTAATATGCTCTGCAGTCTCCATTAGAAGCTTCTCAAGTGACTGCACACTGCTTTCCAGTATGTCTCATAATGTCAATATTATTTAGTGTGCTTTTTTCTATTATTGGGATTATTTCAGTGTGATACTTGCTTGTACTTTCATTTCCAAGAATTTTAATGAAAAAGTTCAGATTCAAGTTTGTAATTTATATTGCTGTAAATGATACACGCTGAATCCGAGTGCCATTTTTCAAGAGTCTGTTTCAAAAGGCCATTTGAGCAGTTCAAGTTTTAAAGAAAGGCTCTTGACCTTCTGGTGAACTCCAGTGGGAAACAAAAGTTCAAGTGTTAGTTGCTATTTCTTCAGCAGGTAGACCCCTACGATGTGTGAGTGTGCCAAATTTCAGTCTTCTAGTTTAATGGGAATATGCCAATTAATTATATTTCAATAAAAGCAGAAACCATATTGTGTAGCAGTTACTATAGTTCTCAGCAGTTCTCCCTATCCGGTTCCCAGGGAGCTGAAAGGAACTTAAGTAATTCAGGTGCAGTGCCAGGCCTGAGATGTTTCTGAGCACCATGGACCATCTAGCTATAGATAATCAGGGGTTGATTGTGGGTATATTAGACTCTGAAACTCTATTGTATAATTGTACTAAAATCAGTGTATTGCAGTAGTAATTACTTTAATTTTGAATAAAAACTTCTGTTTCACAATGTTTGAAGCAAATTAAAGATGCATCAATACGTCCCCATGTTGTAGAGTCTAGATTTTTTTTTTAGGCCACTAAAAATATTTTAGTATCTATTAGTGTTTCACAAAATAGGGCTGAAAGACATGGGACTGTCCTAACAGAACTAAGAAGAACCTACAAATATTGAGCACCTATGATTATAATTACAGGGTAAAATACAAGAAAGTTCTTCAGCAGTGTTTGTAGTAAAAGCAACTGTCTTTTTGTAGTCTTATATACACCATACCTTCAGTATTCATATTTAAAAGAAATCACTTACTATTAGTTTCTTAGATTCTTCTTCAATGCCTTGTATTTGAATACATGGATAAAAGATGAATGGAGTCAGTTCTACGATTCACTGTACGTAAAAGAGAACTGGATTGATCCACTGCTAAGGTAAGCAGTACTTAAGTAGCCTGTCGCCATCTCAAAGTTTAAATGCTGGGAGAAGCTTCCCCTGAAAGTTCAATTTTCTGTTAAAGTGTTTCTCCTATTGAAGTCACTTGGAACCCTTCTTCTCTTTGTGAGACTATAGTAATCCCTTTTACTTAACCCAGAGGCAAGGTTCTCTCATAGAAAAGTCCTTTCGCAGCTGTTGTACATTTGTTTCTCAGTGCCCCCAAATAGATCAAACATCGTACTCTGAAAAAAAAAAAAACCCAGAAGGTTCAAATTATCCTAGAGTTAGACTCGTGCCTCATAAGTCACTTCAACATCTGTATGACATTAAGCATTTGAAAAAAGATGTTTGACTTCCCTGAGTTTGGCTTTATGCACAGACTTGTTTATGCTGATGGTCGTAAAATCCCTTCTGAGCAAATCAGATAAGCATGTAAACAAGTCTTTTAAAATTATTATTTATTTACACAATTGCAGCATCATTTAACAGTTTAAATGCTCTGAGGTGCCAGGTGTGTCCACACATTGGTTAGGTGGTGATACAATAGCATGAGTACCCTTGCCAAACTGGAACATTTTCATGTGGAGAAACAGCAGCTCTGCAGCCTATTGTGTCACTGTTTCACTCTCATTTTTACCCAGGACAGATAAATTAGAGCTAGCATTGGTACACCAATGTGGCTGCAATCACACATCCTCCTCACTGCAATATAGATTAACCCAGATAATGGCAAACACTGTTAGACAAAAATATGTTACAATGTCAGCTGAAAAAGAGTTTGCATCTAGTTCTAACTGTCATATCAAAGTCAGTAGAATTAATCCTTTCATACTATGTAGATTATGCCAAATTAGCAAATGTATAGTATAGATGTGGCTTGCAATACTCCAAATTCCACTGAGTTCTACAGAAACTGCAGGGATATATTTGAAGTCAGAGTTTGACTTAATAAATTCCAGTGTAGTAATTCTAATTATAACATATGCTTACAACAGTATAAAGATACAGCTAGAGATGTATAGATAGAGATATACACACATTAGTTTTAGCTGGTCCTGTGAGGAGCCGGGAGTTGGACTGAATGGTCTGGGTCCCTTCCAACTTGAGATATTCTATGATTCTATGATTCTATATCCACACACTTTTTATATGTACATATGCACACAGGCAGATGCTTAATCTATTGCTTGTTTCATTAACACTAAGCTTATCAGAGCTGTCCTTCACAGCCAATTACATTCAATGTAATGAACACGTGTTTTGCCTAGAAGTAGTAAATGTAAGTTGTACAAGAATGTTAAAGACCATATTTGGTTACTGGGTTTGAAACTTCCTTCAAGGGGCTGAGGATGCATTGGTCAGTTTAATCAGTTCAGTAGCTTAAATTCTTTTAAATATGTCTTTGTATTCCTCTTTCTAATGTCAATGAGGTTAATATAAAGAGTCCAATTTCTTTTAATGGAGCTGCATTACTTCCAGAAGTTACTTGCAAGCCTCATCCCATAATGACAGTACTAGCTAACAGTCACATAAAAAAGTTTCTGTAAATTTGCATTGTCAGCTGCTTTTTAAGTTGTGGGAAAGCTCCATTGCATGTGTAATACTTAAGGATAGAACACATATAGAGGAAGAATAACTGACATGAAGCTGTCACCATAATTAGCCCTGTGATAACTTGTTTGTGTCTTTCTTACCTTGAATTCTGCACCTTCCTGTCATTCCTTGGAAGAAGCCTGAACCTTCATACAAGCTAAAAACCAAACACAGAGAAATCAAAATCATCTTGACTGCCCCACAGAGTTCACTGAGGGTTCATTTGCTAATTCACCAAACTCCTTACATCTTTCTATTTATTTATTAGAACTGCCTGTGCTATGAGATTGATTTATGTGTGCTCTGTCAGTTGGTAAAAGTGGCAATACTCAGACCACTGTTTGTTCATAGTCTCTTCATCTAAGTATGTTAAGTGTGTACTTAGCTTATGACAGCTGCTTTCCTGATTCGTCGTCTGGTCGTGCTGCAAAACGAACTGGCGACATCGTTGCTTATTCAGTAAAAACTGTGGCTATTTCACCACTAGTAGTCTGAATGGACTAGCATCTATCAAGAGGTAAAGTAACCCAGTCCAACTAAATCATGAGTACAAATTCATAGGTCAATTTTATTAAAATTGAATGGCTGAAAGCATTACAGAATTTGCACCCATGCCAACCTCATATACTGCATGTAAGCTTGTATGAAAGAAAAAAATGAAATAAAATTGAAAAATCTGTTTTTATTTGAAGATGGCAGCCAAAAGTACAGCAACTGATTGAACATCTCACAGATATATTAAGTAATCGTACTACCACTGTCAAGAGTTCGACGGTCACTCAGCCAAAGGAATTTAATTTGACTGTACCCAAACCACGTGCCATTCCTATACCTCTGCCAATACCACTACTGGAAAAAAGGCCACCTGTGAGTTTTTTTTATGCTTTGAGAGATACTAAGTTTTATGTATGCTTCTGCACAAAATCATGGTAGGGGAGTTAATAGTCTCTTTAAGAATAATTGTAGAAAATCTACAACCTTTGACAGATCAACAAGGATTTTTGTAATATTCTGTGTTATTGAAGGTTAGATTTCTAAAAAAAACCAAACTAATTCTTTTCATTTCAGTGAATGTTGTGTAAGCAAATTGTAAACCAAACAAAGGAAAGGGAAAAGGTTTCTCCCTGTAGTTGTTTTGTGACTTTTGGAGGTAGAACTATACAATGGGTAGAAACTGATGACAGCATTCATGCAAGTGTTTCTGGTAGTCCTTGGATCTGTAAGATGTTTGCTTTGGATAATGCACTGAAGCAGGTAAGAAAAGAACATTCAAATGAAAATTTTTTACAAACTTAGATTTTTTGTAGATGAACTCTCATTAAAATAAATGGCAAAGCAATTTCACTGGAGGTGAGATGGACTGTAGGTTTGCAGCTCCTCCTTGAGGGTGGAATTTTATTCCTTTCTATTTGTATTAATGTTGAATCTCTAAAATTAAGGTTTTTCAGTTTAAATTTATTGCTTTTGTATAAATGAGACTAGACTTATCTTTGAAATGCCAAGCTTTTATTTTACTCATTGTCTAAGATTGTGATTCAGTTGCACTGGTACATATCAGAGACACACGACTGGTTTTAAGTTAGCTCACTGGGGTAAGGCAAACAGGATTTGGGATCAAGCTGCTGTGACTAACTTAATAAAGACTCCAAAATCATCTATATTTAAATGCAGTGGGAAGTGAGCTTCAAAGTCATAGTTTTGGGCATTAACTGCCACACTGTATTAGCACCTCAGGTTTTAAATAATACATGTGTTGAATGCTCTTGGAAACCATTTACATCTTAGGATGGCAGAGCAATTTAATGGTAGCGTGTTATACAGTTAATGGGATTTTACATTGAAACAGCTTAATACCAGGCTCTGAAAAACTGCATTTAATAACTACTTAATCAGTATAGGAATGAGTCATATTGCTGTCATCTTAGTACCTTTATGCTGTGCAGCCCCTCTTAGAATAAATTTGCTTTAATGCGGATGCATTTACTGAAGTTCATTTGTGTTGTTAGGATTATACTAAATTTGGTTTACATTCTGGCCAAGTCTGCAAATTTAAAAGCTTGTGTGAATCTACAACCATTAGCGTAGTAGTGACATATGTTGTGCTCATTTCTGTACCTATCTCAGCAAATTAAGCTTCACTTTAATTTGCCATATTGTTGCCAGTATCACCATTTTAGCTCCTGAAATGAACAGGCTGAAAAGACAGCCCAGATGGCAAGAAAGAGTTAGCAAAGTGAGAGCAGGCCATAGTTTTGGCTACTGTATGGTGGAGAGTTGTATGTAATTGAGAGGAATGCATGGAAATAAAGCTCCTCCAGATTACATCCCATAATCTGCTGCAGAAATGTTCTCATCCATTTTCTCACAAAGTTGTTAGTTTTATGAGATATACATTTTTTCTCATGGTTCTCATGCATCTGTCAAAGAACTTGTCGTGTGGCATGTTAGCAGGGACTATTGTAGTCACAATAACTACAGGTGTAGTTACTGCTCGACTTTGAAACAGCTGTATGAATTCATACGGGGACGTCTGGATTTTGAGCAATGACTACTGGTAAGTTATTCCATCCCTATGGTGAAATTAGTTCATTCTGATTAATAGGATTATTATTTTAGGTATGTCTTTCTGCTAGGTTTCATTATATTCTCTAGTAGAGATAAAATGCAAAGTAAGATGAGATGTATCACACACATTGAGTTCAGGATCCTGTACACTGAACACAGGCTTCCTTCACAGGAGAGGACTGGAGATGTGGGTTATTGCAGAAGGCAGGGTAGTGGTCTTACTCAGTGATCTATATTGAGATGGGACTCTCCACTGACCTTGTAAAGTTTCGTTGGAGTAACATAGGCCTAGAAGGTTAGGATAATCATTCAGCATCATAAACATTCATCAGAAGTGAGGTACACTAAGTGAAAAGGAAAAACACTTGAATTTTGAAATTTAGTAATGAAACATTTCACTCTAAATATTTGGTCTAAAGATTATAAATTCTTCTCTCCACTGTCCTTTGCACACAAGCACAGGGATGCACACACAAGCATGCACATATGCATACACACATTCATAAATACAATTCTACAAACAAAAATGAGTGCTTTAGCTTGAAGTTTGCAAAGGAAACAAATGGATACAGGTGCTTAAACCTGATAACATGCAGAATTATTTGGACACATTTAACTTCCGTGGATATCTTGGCCTTGAGTGACAAATAAAATCCATTCTTTTACTATCACCACTGTACTAGAATAGTAAGATTATGCGATTATATTAGGTTTAGATTTTCTGTAAACCAATAGTGGAGTTAAAAAAAATAAAAAGGCCACACTGGGATGTTATTGTAACACCATTCAGCCAAATTTAGTGTATTTTTTAGACATTTTCCATATTTTTTCAGCTGTGCTTCATGAGGAGAGTTGCTTGATTGTTTAAAATAATTAAATGGGTGAATTCATTTGGCCAATACAGAGGATTTTGTTTGCAAATATATAGACCCAACAATATCTTTATCTTTATGATCTTGTTATGTATAAAAATAGAAGCTCTTAATACAATAGCATTGCATTAGCTTGCCCTTGTCCATCTTATGACAGTAACTTTAAAAAAATAGAAGAGTGATGACTACCAAAGTTCAAGTGATTATTCATTTTGTTCTTCCTTAAACTTCTTGTGGTACCTACTCCCTAAATAAATCTCTGGTAAAAGGATATCCAGAAAGCATAGGTGAGCCTGACCACTGGCTGGAGAGGAAAAGCAAGGTTGGTATCTCTTACCCGCAGCCCCCTTTTTTTCACATTAGGATTAAGTAGGTACAGTTTGGCCTTTTTGATCTCTCTATTGCTGGAATTTACAATTTACTTATAGTGACTTATTCATCCTCTTCCAGCAACTGGGTAATTGCTGTATTGTCTATCTGTCTGATTGGTACTCATCACCATGGTATCTGAGGGCTAAATTACAAGGCTAATATCATTTTTGAAACAGAGCTGACTGAAAAGTCTTCTCCTTAAATTACTTGGAATAAGCATAGCAGTTTCTGAGGAGAGATTTTCAGTTTACACTGGCAGATGAGTACAGTTTTGCAGGTAAAGCACATGACTAGGAAGAAGAGTGAAAAAAACTGATGCTCACTGCCTGTGCAACCCTTTGCAAATCCTCTGGGCTTTAATTTCTCCATCCATAAAAGCATAATAAAAATTCTTAGATACTGCTGGGAAATACTTTCAGTTCTACTTCACTTAAAAAGCTCACAAAAATACTTGAGCAGTCTCACCAGTGCATTTAATTGCTAGCTTCTTCTGTTTGTGCATTTGTTTTGCCTCTAGATAATGATGTCAAATAGCAAAGGCAGTGGAAAGTACATCAGATTCTTGAGTTTTTCACAGCATGGCTCTTTATGTAGTCCAATGAAGCTAGATGGGATCCCCACATTCCCTAAACTGATCTCCAGTACAATACAGATTATACATTTTTCCCATTAATTCTTGAATTAATTCTGTAACTTCTAATTGAGCTAGAACATTTTTAGCAAGATAAATATTTAAGCAGTTGTCCAGTAAACTGGCAGACTATCTCACCCACATAGGAAGGAGACATCCATCTTTTTTCAGAGTTTGCTTCTGGGCAAAATTTATTGCTAAAGCAAATACTGAAATCTCCCAGAAGTTTCAGCCTAACTCAAAAGCATACAGTCCCTAGTCTCCTGTTGATCCATATGGCATCGAGACTATAAATCTTTCCTGGTCATTTTATCTGTAGCACTTTCTGACATGTGAATGCTTTACCAAATCTTTGACTAATGCTAGGAGGGCTCCCTCAGTCCTCTACCTCCAAACATTTAATCTGCACCTCCGATGGTATTCCCTTACAAGGACACTAGGGCAGCCATAGTAGACCAGAGCAAAGGCCCATTTTGCCCAGTGTATTTTCTCCGGCAGTGGCCAAACACAGATGTCTAGGAAGACTACAGGGGCAGGACAAGCATTGCTGCTGCTTTCTCTAACCGCCTTCTCAGTCTCCCAGAATTTCAGTTCAAAGACTTCCTTAGTTACAATGAAGTTCTTGGGTATTTAATAAACTTCAAAGGATTTCTCTTCCCTAAACTTCTTTGGAGTCTTTGTAACTTGTTGCTACTACCACACACTGTGCCAAAGAGCTCCACAGCTTAACTTTATTCAGCTGCCCTATCTGGCTGTCAGTGCTGTGAAGATGAAGTTTATGAGATGCCAAACAGAACTTTTCCCCTTTTGGCAACTTCTTTTTTCCCCTTGATAGGGCCTATAGGATTTATTATTTTCTTAGCTTTTCTTGTACTAGTTTCAGATTTTTCTTTCTTTCTGGTCTTTTGTCCAGGGGTTATATTACATTGGACAGGACTCAAAAGCCTGGGTAGTCCCAGCTAATTGGAATCTGTCCATGTCTTCTACACTGGCACTAATAGAAAAGAATCAATAGTTAAAAAATAACTACAGCTGTTCTACGGTAAAAGTGAATGTGGTTTTTTCCTTCAAGAGTGTGTTGCTTGGAATGTTTTATACCCCATATTGTCAAGATTATTGCCTTTTAATATAGGTTCCTCGAAGCACCTACAAACCTCCAAAGGAAAAAAAGCAACTAGAGGAAATCAAAACAAAAAATCGCCGAAAAGCAGAAGTAAGTGTATGATCGTTCTTGTTCTAGTCTTTCCTTAATTCTAAACTGCTTCTTCTGTAATGTTCTGTTTTCACAGGTCTTAGAACGTTATCTGAAACATATTTGCTTTTGCACCTAATAACTACTGGCTCTTTCTCTAGAGTCACGAAGTTTGTATCCTCTATTCTGTTCTATCACCCTTTTTCCATCTTCCTTATTTTATTATTAATTGTCTGAGACAAGGTCCACCTTTTATTCATTGTACAAGTACTATGTGAGAAATTATGCAAGTAGCCATGAAATATGATTGCTTTCTTCTCTTCACAAGCTTCAAATAGTTTGATGGCTCTTTTACTCCCACAGGGCATGTGGATATTTAAGGTATTCACTTAATAATTAAGGCTTCAAAATACAAAATATGTTCAATGTTTTTGTTTGTTTTCTATAGTAAGTGATAAATAACCACATGTCATCACCCACTGTTTTAAAATATCAGCAGACTCTGACTTCTTTTTTGTGCAGACTCCATACTCTTTCCTTCAGCAGGCTGAGAGAGTGGGAAGTCATCACGATTTGTAAAGAAGCACAGTACCTGGTCTGTGTGTTAAGAGAGCAGGAGAAGGGAGAGCCTGGAAAAACAAAGGAACAGATCTAGTTATTTGATCCAAACTTCGATATGAATCCTGTTCAATGAGTTAGCTCCTATCATAGTTAAAGCAGATTGTTGTCGTCTTCTCCTTGGAAGGGAATTAATTATATGTCGGTTTCCACTTTCTTTCTTCCTCCCCACACTGCAATCACCATACCCAATCGAATAACAGTATAAGCTTGATAAAAGGCATGCTATTTGACTCCTTTTTATCTGCACTGTCCCACCCCCATTCTGAAAATGCCTTACTCTAGCTTTCACTAGCCAGTACAAGTCCATTTATCACTGTTCTGGGCTCTCCTCATGTCCTTGTGAGAGGGGCATTGGATTCTGTTCCTAAACTATAGTAAATGCTTTAATGTGCGATAGATTCTAGGGAGATAAACTTTGCATTCCTTTTGCTGGCCCATTACATTACCTATGCTTGGTATTTCATTATAAAACAATACAACATTATCTTTAATACTTTTATTATTTCCATATTGTGGAGAAAGCACACGCCTATCTGTCTGTGTGCTTATTTGTATGTACAAACTTCCTAGAAAAACTGGGGAGGAAAAGCAAGATATCACAGTGCCTATATTGTCAAAAATCTATGACAACTATAAAATCACATAACTACCYGCCACATTCTTCAGTGGAGAAAATGCATGAATACAAGGAACAAAGGAAAACCACCATAGAAATTATAGCTGCAATAACAGCTGTTTTTGTCACCTCTGGAATGTTATAAAAGGCATCCAAAGCATTCACAAAGGTCAGTTCCCTAGACTGTTTGCCAAACAAGCTGAACTTTYGGGTCCTGAAAGAAATATGCATTAAAAATGCCATTTGTTTCATAGCATTTTTGCAGAAGCTATAGCTGTCATTTTAAGTAGCATGTCTAAGCATCTGTAAGGAGTGAGAACACTGAACGCCATACTCTAGACAGTTATGGAAGCGCTGATGTTATGGACAGCTGCTCTCCAGAAAGCCATTAGAAAATCTAGTCTGTGTTTCACAGCTTTGATTAGAGATTACTCTTTACAACCAAAAGAAATATCCAAAACCTAGAAATGTGGCTACCTGTACTTCCCCCTTTAAAGTGACAGGTGGAATTACTGTTAGGGGTCTGCCTAGTGGAGCAACCCTTGGTGCTCAGATCCCCTGATCATAGTCTTCTAATTTAACTCAAAAACAAAGCCATTATTTGTTAGCTATGTGGAAACAGTTACTATCTATGGTACTGATGTGCTATAGATAATTATGAGGCCTTTAAGTTGAATTCTGGATGAGCAACATGTTTCATATGTGCAGACCTATCAAAGGCCTGATGCCCTATGCAAAGGATACAACCAGAGACAACTATGTAGAAAATCAAGACTTGCCTACTTCAAGTCTTTAATCAGGAATGAAAATTCATATAAATACTAAGTCAAGCTTTCATTCATTGGAAAAAAATTAATACTGGTCTGGGCTGCAAGGCTTTTYGAGATGGCAAATTCTTACTAGAGAATTTAAATGTACCATAATCTTTAAGCTAATTGCTTTAATTTTAGGATCTGCTCCTGAAAGCAAATACTAACAAGTTCAGGTGTGCAACCATGAAGTCTGAAAAGGGAGAGGTATGCTACAAAATACTTTATTACCTAAAAATCCCCCAATATGAAGATGAAAAATGACTGGAGTATTTAAAGATATCTCAACATATTTGAAAATTTTTGTTTATTTGGAGTAGGAATTATGTGCTATCATTTATAGCTGTACTGTCATTTCACACCCATATACTAACATTTGTCTCTTTGGATGCATAACGCACAACCCCCTTTTCTTACACTTCTGGTGCTGCTTTATTATTCTCCTAATTTTGAGGCAAGCAGCCTTCCTGTGATACTACTCCAACAAGTCTCCAAACTGGCAATATTTCTCTAAACCCACATATTATTTTTCCATAAACTTTTATGCCACAGAGCAGCCAAGCTGAGGGAATAACAGTCCCATTCATACAGAATTCTTGCTTTGGTTGATTCCCAGTTCACAACTATATCACCAAACTATGTATGTAATATATGCATTTCAGCATCACATCTGCATATTCTATTCACTGTGTTCATCCCCATGACACCAGGCACTTTCACATCAGTGTCTATAGCTAACACCATAAAATTGAATTAAWAACCATCAGTAGAATTCTACAACTATTTAATAATTTCATGAAGTGTGCTTTGAAATGTGCTATTTTGTCTTCCCAATATCTGTTTCAGTTAAGAGCTGAATATATTCATATATATAGGTAATGTTTCATAGTCAAACAAAATGTCACTGTTACTTTTTTAGCATTATTTTAGTCAATAAATTTTAGTCAATATTTGGACCTACCTTTGTATGGTCATTTGATATGAAATATTCCCACTAAGTTGGGTGGACATAACAAGTTTTTGTGGATATAACAATTCCAAAATACACCCCTATGATTGTATTTTTTACTCTAGATGAATATTCAAGAGTGATTTTTGGTAAATACCTAATATTTTTTGCTGAGTACTTGAAAATATGTCTCTGAAATGAAATAATRTATTTTTGGCTTGAACTGCAGAACACACATGACAGTATGAAGAGTAATCCAGCATTCCAGGCTCAAAAGATCCAAAGGAAGGTGAGTAACCTTTAAGGTGCTGTTGTCAGGTGTACTTGAAAACTTTGGAGTGAAAAACACACATGCAAATTCTGTGGTCATGCAAACTCTACTGGAATCCATGTTTTTACACCAAGTTCTGTGGCCAGGAGAATGGGATGGATTGGGTCTGTGGCTCATAAATTTTGGCCTATGCACCATTAACAATCCACAAAGAAATGGTCAGGGAGCAACAAGAGTGTGGCTACTCCAGGAGGGAAGAGAAACAAGGAGCCAAAGGCAATGAAAGCACAGGCAGTGCCCTTACCAACCAGGCCACAGTATCTGAATGTGACAAGGTTGGTGGTAGTGACGGGTTCTGCTGACAGCCAGTCATCCTTAGACAAAGCAAGGTAACAAGTCAGGTTTGGGGTCCAGCCAGGAAGTCCAGTCAGGAGACAACCCAGGGACGTGACAGCAGGAGACAGAACTGCAGAGACAACCAGGAGCAGAATTACCTCCAGCATAATGGGAAAGGACTGAAGCCCATATCCGAGCTTAAGTGGGGCTCCTGGACCAGTGAGCAAAGGGTGTGAGTGGCGGTCCTAAGTGAGGCTGGTCAGGGCAATTAAGACCTGTTGGTTCCCTGGGGGCCCTGACAGGTAAGTTRTGTGCAGTTGCACAATGTAACCATAATACTTTAACAGTATTTTCAATTCCAAAGGGAGAAGTTTTTATGTAAAATGGTAAGGATTGAGAATAGTCCACAGGAAAAAAAAAGAACTGTGAACCCATGGTTTAAGAACTCAGCGTAGGGACAGAAGAATCTTGCGTCTGTAAATCACTGTTTCAAAATGAGATCCTGAAGAATGCTGAACAATCATTCCAGCTAATGACTGTCTGATACACAATATACAATCTGTCTGGATGTTTATCTTGCTTCCTTTAGACACATACTGAGGTCATAAATCCACTATACTGATTGCTTCTCTGCTAGGATTTCCAAGGGTCAGAGAACTGTAAACATGGAAAATGGGCTGTTCAGCCTTAACGGTATAACACATGAAAACTCACATTGCTATTTCTGCAATAACTGTACTACAGATAATCTTCAGTCTTACATCGTTCAATCTGTCACCTTTCATTTGTTTAAAGTTCATATGCAGAATAATTTCATGTGGAAGCTGTGCTTGTATTGTGACCTCAAATACCTTGTGAGCAGGTCTACTCTTTAAAACTATGTATTTAGGTACAGCTCATACACACTTTGGAAAGACTGATTCCCTGCTTGGGGAACTGGGCATCTGGCAACTATTTCTAAAGCATATCTGGCATTTATCACATACTGAAGTTATCTTTAATAACAGTATCACCCATTTAGTCTGCTTGCTTACAATCCAGCAGCATTTAAATTACAGGAAAGTAGTAAGATCCCAGTTCCTTTTGCACTCAAAAGAGGGAAAAAAAAACGAAACAGGAAACATTTACATAGTTAAGCCAAACACGCATGACCTGTAATTATGTGGGCTTATTTCAAGACTATGTATATTCCACTTCCTTTTCTGATAATTTACAATACTGAAATCTTGGGACTAATGCAAGTCAAACAATCTGCCTAAATTGCATAAATAAAAATATGGATCTGGCATCTCATGGCATTGATCAGGGCCACTTCTAACACCTGCTAGTATCTCCTCTAGGAGCACAATCAGTTTTATCTYGTCTAAACACATTTGCCTTAAAGGTTGGTTAGGTGATATTCAAGATGCTGCTATAACTTTCAAGCTGAGATAGGCATATTGTTATTGACTTTTAAAATACTTTCTATTCCTGTTGCCTTCCTGCCTGTGCAACTCTGTGAGCAGACAAATCCTAAGAGGAAGGTTTATCCAAGATTTATAAATAAGATTATAATCTGTCCTTGAATTAATGAAATTATACAATGTTTTAACCAACTAGTATTTTCCTTTCCTCTTTTTAGAACACCCACAGTATATTAAATACATTTTTTTCATTTCAGACACATTTATTATGTGCAGCAGCAATTATTTGTCATTGCTGTTACAAAATATCTATTCGTCCCTTTCACTGGAAGAATGAGACAGTACAAATGCATCATCGCTCTGTCTCAGTCTGCCTCTTGCTCATATCAGGCCTTGCTCTTTACATATTTATTGGTTTTGGTGAGCTATTGTGTGTTCATTAGGTGGAAATAGTGAATACAATTTTTTTCCACAAGAATTACAGTGTTCGGCGATTTTCCTGATTATTTCCATTTTCTCATCTTGAAAAAAGGGAAGATATCTCACGACAGAAAGAGAATGAGTAAAATTCAAAACTTCCTTGATACCACATGACATAGAAGAATCTATTCAGTTATTTTACTTATACCTGTCTGCATATATCTTGGGACTCCTAGTTATTTTGACTATATGGGCTGTCATATTTCTGTTTCATTGTCATACAGTCATATTTCTGTTCAATAAACTGGGAAACTGAAGTTAAAGGTGTTTCCATAATCATTCTTAGTTTAGTTCTCTATCGAAATTATAGTTAGTAAATACAGAACATGAAATCTGTATACACAGGTAATTGCCATAAATATGAAAATTTCTACATGTGTCAGAGAAAATGTCTACTCTAAGCCGGTATAGTGCATAAAATACAGGCTGGAGAGGTAATGTTCATATAATGCAGAAGACTTTGAGCAGGGTTTAGAAGTAAACCAAAAGGAAGGAAGGATACCATTAGGCTTTAAGAAGAGTAAGTATAGCGAGTCAAACAAAAGAAATAAAATACATTGTTTTGGGTTCTTTTCCTAAATTCTTCAAGTTATCATCATTTTGTCAAGAAACAGATAGGTAATTAATTTTTGTCCTTTAAAATGTGCTATCTGTGTGGAAAACACCGTAGTTCTACTTAGTGAATTTCTAGGTGATAGCATGTGTTTGTTATCCTCAACCTACCTAATTAATACCAATTATAAAACATCCTTTTCCAGTTAGCTTATGTATTTCAGGAGACTACAGTACATATTTGTGCATGCAATATTTGCAGTATATAGCTTGAGTGATTCTGTGCATCTGTTTCTCAGCCACTCATTAAGCTGTTAATTTGGAATTTAAATACATTTGGATTCTGAACACAGAACTTGTCTGGATTTAGGTCAAATGTGTCATGACTAAGCTTTGTTTTCTGCAGGAATGATCCCAGTTCTTATCCCACCAGCACTGCTTTGCCTCGGTTCAGATCAGGTCTATCACACGTGCCTGCAAAGGTGATATATTTTTTCTGAATAGCCTACTTGTGCTGGAAACATTTTTAACTGGCAGAGAGGTTGCTCCCTTCCTCCCTCACTATTTAGAGGTTGTCTGGGAGTTAGTCCTAAGGCAATACTTTGAAGAACTGCAAAGCAGCCACAGGACCTAGTCCAAGTTACACCATGAGGACTGAAAGTCACTGAGAACTGTACTTCACTTCTACTACCTAGAAAATGGATATGGCAATTGGTGATGCCAGTTGTCTTAGAAATATTTTGAAGTTAAAATAGTGATTATTTGTAAAACACTTTTGAGACCTTCCTATGAAAGGCCCTGCTTATGTTTTACTTTAATGGTTTTGGCTAACTTACTGTCTTTCAGAGAAGCAGTTTATTTTCTTTGTCCAAAGCAGATGGAATCCCTGCACACTATGTATATGAGCACTGAAAAAATTGAAAGGAAGTGAACACATTCTATGGGATTTGACATGGTCCAAGAGTGATTACAAATTTATAATCCACTTGGGGGACTTTGCTGATTTCTTAAGCAGCTTGAGTGGTTTATGAACAGCATGCAATTTCATTGTGAATGTCAGATTAATGCTAGATGAATGCTTTAAGCAAAATTCATGCTGTCTTAGGTCGATTTATTTAACCCATTGAAATGTTTTTATACTCTGTTTTATGGTTTACATTACTAACTATAGTATATACATTCCCTTTCCTGACAGATTGACAATATACCTATTAAATTAAATGCTGCAGCTATTTTAAGAGAGGGTGCCCTCTATCAGCGGAAAATGGAACAGGAGCTCAAGAGGTATAAACATGCTTCTTTCTCAGATGACTTTTCACATCCCTGGGTATAGAATAATTAACCACATTAAAAATAATTAAGTAAATTCCAGGTAAACTAAAATAATGGATCTGTTGTAAGGCATTAGGAAGCTATTCTATAAACATGGTTGACAAATAAAGAGAAAAGTGGACTGAAATGAAAGTCTACATTAAAGTCATTGTTTTACTGTAGATGCTATACAGCGTGACTGTGTTCTGATTCAGCACTCCAGCTAGTGTCCACTTGCAAAGTCCAATAAGGATCACTTGTTATATTTATTCTGATTCTCCAGAATAAATAACGRCCCAAATATACATCTATTTCTGTGTCTGATGCATATATATTAAGCCAAATCATTTCATATACTTCCATTTTCTTCAATGGTTTGTGGTCAACTACATGCCAAATTTGATACTTGAACTTGTTTATATGTATATAAAAATACCTGTCCATTTCTATCACAGTAAGATACGGAGGACTAAGAGTGTGCTGCTCCACAAGGCAAGATGAGCCAGGAGCTGAGGGTGACAGCAAGGCATGTAGGGACAATGTCCTCACTGACACCAGCTCAGTTCCATAGTACCCTGGCAAGGCAGCAGAGCGGGTCCAGTGGCAGAGAGCAGGGTCAGCCAACAGTGCAGTGATTGCTAGATGAGGCCGTAGTGACGAGTCAAGGCCGAGGTCATCCAGGAAGCCAAGTCAACAAGGCAGGGTCATCAAGGTACTAGGCTGGGTACAGGCATACCTACAGCGTAGCTTAGGCGAAGACAAAGGCTGTTAACATCAGCTTAAATGTGGCTCCCAGGAAGAAACTCTACACACACAACAGGACTTTTCATAGCTCTTCCTCACACAGCTCTTTTCACTGCAGTCTGATCCAATGTTATACGGTTGCACTACAACAGAGCTGCCTTGGAACACAAGCAACTAAATCCTAGCAGGGGTGGGGAATAAGAGGTTGCAGGTTCTTTTGGTGCACTTAGGGCTCTAAGGAATCCTGATATAAGGATTCCTCTGACATAAGGAATCCTTATTCAGCAGCATAGGTTTTCAGCTGACATTAACTGGGGAGAGGATGACTCCTGAATGGCCACTGCAGGTTGTATTCTATATCTAGAATTACAGAACATTTTCACTAATAATTTGAACAAAGATAAAACCTGTATCATGTCACCTTGATTTCGTATTATTTCTAATCCACCTGACTTAGCAGGCTAAGGACTAGATATTATTAGCATTTTAAGTCCTGGAATGACTGCCTAAGGTTGGATTTGATCTTTGGACCTAGCAAATCTTGGTACATGGATCAGGATTTTAGCAGTAAGATATTATGCATCACTCAGGTTCTGTTATCAGCTATGTATGTATATTGAGGTTCTTTTATATTACATATGATACTGTTCACTCTACCTGGCAGAATTTTGTTCCACTCAGCAAAGGAATAGATTTTCCCCATAACTTAATGCTATTTTATATTAATGAGCTTTAATCTTCAGCTTCATTTAACACACAACAGAAATATATATATATGCATTGGGGAGCAGCAGTAAGGCGCAATTCACTGCATTTTTGTGTCTCTGCCCTAATTCTTGGCTCATTCAATCCTCTGCTGCAGGACTTTGATGGGCCTGCCCCAGGGCTTTGCTATGCTTTTCTCTCTCAGCCGAGCACAAAAATAAGAACGTGGTTTTGCTTAATAGCTGAATACTTCTTTGCCTCATTGCAGCAATATTATTTAATTGACAAAATACAAAACAGAAATAGAATTAAGCAGAAAAGTTTTTAGTTCTCTGTGTTAAAGTGGCCAAGAACATTGCCAAAGAGAAAAGTTATTTGTTCTTTCCACCTCTAAGCAAAGTAATCCTCTGAGAAAATGTACATATCTTCAGCCTGATTCTCCTTGCTCCTTATGAGAATCCATATGTAGCTAAAGTTTGCCCTCTCTTGGGGCTTTGTTTTACTGAAAACTTTTGAGTCCATGCCCTCATGCACTTTCTTCCAGCATGGCTTTCCCAGGCTTTCCACATAGTAGGAACACCTCTTAGGCTGGAATTAAAATATATATCAAATGACTTTGCGATGACCGCCTTTTTTCTCTACAGAGATCAAACACCTTATATCACAACAAACTACTAGAAATGTTTTATGAACCAAGGCAGAGCTGCAGAGCCAGATTCCTAGAATTGTATACTCTTTCTTCGCTCTTGCAGAATTGAAAATTTGCTACGAGGGGCTGGAGACCCATCTGAATTCTTGGAATGGCAAAAACAGATGCGTGGAAAAGATTTGGAAGAGCAGCTGGCTGAAATAGAGTGTAGGAGGCTTCAAGGGAAACTGAGTCATGAAGAGGCAGTTCTAGCCCATCAGAATGTAATTCAAGAAAATAAGAAGAAAGCTGATCTAATGAGAGAAGAGGTAATACATACAGCGTTGCTCAAATTTTGCTTACATTCAATCAGTGCAAAACATATCACAGATGATATCTACTATAAGAAGGTGTAAAAGTTCTGTACAGTGTCTTTACCCACTAGAGTCTGCAAACAATGGAAAAATAGTGCTATAACTTCCAGACACAGCAAGGCTTATACATTAAAGTACTTTTTACAAGTGTTTGATTTGATTGATAACACTTATGAAGTAAATTGAATAAAACAGAAGGTTAAGGCATTCTCCTTTATATTCATGTCATTGTGGATATCCTTTTTGAACAGATACTAAGATACTAAGCACCATTTGCAATAAAATCACCAATATATGACTAATTTCATTATCTTGTTAAAATGAGAGCCACAAATATGAAATAATTCATTTTCTTAAACTGATATAATTCAATTTACTTCATATGATATCACATGCCTAGATCTCTCTTAGAGGAAAATTCAGGCAGAGAACCCTCTTTGGATCTATATATATGGAAAACTGAATGTTTATGCCAAGAAGTATTTTCACACAGTTTCCGATCTGGCAAATCAGAGTTTCCCAAAAACATTGCTAGATCTTTTCATTTTTTCCCAAACTCACATTATATTTTTCCAGCACTTTTCCTATAAACTAAATAAGTGATAAAGAAATAACTAATACTATAGATTTAAAATTTTTCATAGTCACTATCACAGGCTTTTATTTTCTCTTAGCCCAGTTTGCTGCTATGCCCTGTAGGCCAGCCAGTACTTTTCTCTTGGCCACCTCTCACAGATGTCTCTGCAGTGTCTCAGCAACTTAAGATGCAACCACAAATGTACAAGATTTTCATAAAAGCCATGCTGCAAAAGGGAAACTTGCTTAATGAGTTCCTTCTCTGTCCTTTAAAAAAATCTTTCAACCTTTTTTGGCATTGAGTCTTCATGTCTGTTCARACAGGCTGTAGCAAGAACTTAAAGTGAACCCTACTATGTACAACTGAGCATAATGGGATCTCTCTCACACTCATTCCAAAATTATTGTAATTATTATATTCACCTCAGTTTCAGAGCATAACTGTTTTATTTGTTAACAGAAATGTCCCAATACATGTATAGATTTGGGGATGTGCAAATGAGACTTGCTCTAACCTGACCAATTCCAGGCAGCTCCCTTCACTTGCCAATAGATGCCAGCAGGGCACTTCATCCATATGGAGATCTCCAGAAGTACTGAGCACCAATTCTCCATTCACCAACAGCTGTCATGCTGACCCCCCTCCTTCTTTTAAAACTCTAGTTTTCCATCTAAAACAGAAAGTACAGTAAGGAATCTAGTTTGGGAAAATCCAGTTTCCTGCTTCCTGTTCACTTCCTCTGACAAAGAAAGGAACATGATAGCCAAAAGTGGACTTTCTGTATGTTACAGAGATATGACTTAGGCCCCAGAAGATCCTGCAGGCACACAACCAGCTCTGTATTAGATTGGCACTCTTCTTCGTATCTCACAACCAGATACAGAGATGGCTTTTTTGCCTGCTTTTAGAAACATGTGGGGGGAATGCTGGAAAATGGCAGTGCAAATGTTATGCAGGGCTGTTGTGGGTAAATAAAACATAAAGAGGGGAGCTTAAATCTGGGTGTCTATGTTGTCCCCAGCCAGTAGTTGTCCTTTGCTACTTTTGTGGATGATGTAATACTTCGAATCCATTTGTCCTTGCACTATTTAAATGACTTGAGGCACTCAGATCACCAGTTATCWGGAATTTTATTCACCTGTTTGTTTGGGATTTAGAAAGCAGAGCTGATGCACCAGTATGCAGAGAAACGTCTACAGGAACAGAAAGAAATGAGAGAGCTGGTGGAGCAGGTCGTGGAAGGACACAAGAATGCAAAGCAAGCAAAAATAAAGCTCCAGAAATACAAACAGCGGATAGGTATTTATATATTGCCAGAAAAATGAGAGATGATGCAAATGTCCCCAAATCACTTTATCTTTATTTTAGTGGGCCAATTACAATTTTTACAGAAAGGAGAGGGAAGTTGAGGGAAAGATCCAGGCTATACATTCCCATGAATGCATGAATATGAATTCCAGGAATAAGTTGGTAATGAGTAGATCAGAAATTCTAAGCTACTAGTCATGGGAATTACTCTTTGTTTAAAAGGGAGAAATACAGCACTAATTTCTGCAACTAGTTACCCTTCCATCTAAAAGTAGCATATGTGAATGACGGTACTTTTTGTCAAATCCAGTTATAAAGCTCAGATTCTTGTGATTCATATCATTAAGAGAGGATTTGCCTAGCAACCACTGTGAAAGAATCATGGCTCAAGATTATTGTCTTCTCCAGAGAAGACAGTCCAGAGAAGAGAACTGTAGCTAAGGAAAGAAAAGCCAACTCCTAGAAGGACAGTATCACAAGGGAGAAGGATGTAACACCTCCAAGACAGACCAGTCGTTAGGATGAAGGGAAATAATGTTACTCATCCTCCATTCTTCTTGAAGAAAATTCTTCAGTTAATGCATTAGCTAATGAAGTCCAGGGAGAAGGCTGTTCTGACTGGCATGGCTGTACATATTCCAATGCAATGCCATGTTAACATCTACAGTATGAACAGGCTACCTCTAGTTGTGCATATTTTGGTAAGCAGACTTTTCTCTGCTTGTGTATCTCCATACATGTATCAGTAAGGGTTGAGGCGGGCAGAGGGTGTTAGCCACTCTGAAATGGCCTAGCAAAGCCTACCAGCCTTTGCAATTCAATGATTTCTATCATATAGCTTGAAAAACTATGAATATTTGCTATTGCATAATATCATTTTATTAAATAACGAAACAGTATGCACCAATTAGAACCGAAATTACAAAGCAGTAATTCAAAGTGTCTACTTTATGTATGTATACAGTATGTTTATGTGTTGAATCGAATGACAGATAGTGGAGGTGGGAAGTACTCATTTGTTTCTCTAATCATTCCTCCCACCAATGCCAGACTGTTCCCTCAAGTACCTTTAGATCGGTATTATTATCGTTATTCACAAATCCATATAAATTTTCCTCCAGATGGACTACTTGTTAAAATATGCAACCAGCTAACAGATTAGTTCTTTTCTTTCAGTTCAGGAAGTTTGTGAAGAAAATCGAGAACTTCTTCGGCAAGCTTTAGAAGAAGAGGAGGAAAAGCTTAGGAAAAGATATGAACTAATTCAACAAATACGAGCTATTGAGTCTTTACCAAGCATCAGACACAAGTTTGTTGATTTAACTGAGGTAAGCTCCAAAGGAAAAACCACTGTTTTTACATAAATGTATATTGTATGTTTCACACATTCAGAGGAATTGTGTACTGCATGCAGATATATCGCAGTCTGGATGCACAGCATTAAGTACAAAGTGACCCCATGACACAAAGGTTAGATCTGGACTGGAACTTTCACAAAGTTTATATAATGAAAATTTTACCAGGAAGAATATTCTGATGGTAAGTGAAATCTTAGTCCCCTTGAACTGTCTTTGAATTTTGCCAATAGGATCTGGGTTTCCTGGTATCTTTCAAAAAGAGACTGACAAGTGATTACAACATGTTCTATCCATCTTCATAAATTCACAGATTTGTCAGTCCTGCGTAAGGACTAAAGGAACACAAACTTTGCACTGATGTACAGTTGTTCATATTGGAGTGGTGATTGCCATGGTAATTAGCAAAATTAATTTCCTGTGCTTTCAACACTGTCAACATTCAGGTATATGAAAGAGATTGTCAAGAGAACCCAAAACCTGCTAAGCTGTTATGCAGGTACTGTGCAAATGACGTGTGTGTGTGTGGTTAAGTCTACAGTAAATGTATCCCAAACTTCTTGGACTTACTATTGATGCACAACAGCTGATATGCCTGAGACTGGGCTTTGCAATGCCCGCTTTTGCAGAATTTCCAGAYTTAGGCAGCATCCGGAAATCTGCTATCTTACCAATAAATCAGAAGCAGAGGAGCTGAAAATACTCTTCCATTTTTCTTATCCACATGAAAGAAGAATACCATAGAATAATATAAAATGACACTAGCAATTTTAGTTTTTTTCTTTCCTTTCTTTCATGACTATTCAAATGAAGATCACAAATTAAAAAACATCCATGGCTACACAAATTAAAAAACATCCATGGCTAGTCTGCAGAAACCATACAGAAGTAACAGGTCTTCCTTCCATAGGTCTGTGGGAACAGTCAATATGATGCTTTGGTTTTATCTTCTGCTCCTCTGAATAGAACTGAGCCATTCATTGATTCCAAAGCTACCTACTATCTTTGCAGCCACCAGATAAATCCCCCATCTCATTTATCAGATTTTAGAATACATTTAATGTTAAAGTGTGAAATAAGTGAACAAAAATAAAATCAGCTCCCCTTTACTCTCTTTGGTTGCCTTTATGGCTGTTGCTATCACTTCTCCACTTCTTTTCCAGCCAAAGGCGGCAATTCTCTTTTTTCAAACCCAGACTCACTCCACCCATTTGTGGAGAAATATTACTGAACCACAATGGAAAAAGCAGGGAAAAAAAGTGAAGAGTACAAAGAATTATTGTACACCACAGATACTGTAAACTGTCTGCATGGAAATGCCAAGAGGTACTCCAATCTATAGGTCTTTTACTGCTTCAGATAGAGTTGCACATGGTGTCAACCCTAAACAGAGCCCTTAGCATGGTCTCACTGCACATTTGTTAGCCAGATGATTCAGTCACAAGATGTAGGCTGCAAAGACACAACGGTATAATGTAGTCAGATGTGGAAATGTCATTACTTTTTCAATCACAACAACTTCTGTAAAATGGTGCAGGCTCTCATTCAGGAAAATGAAGGTGACTGGAATGTCAGTATTTTCTTATTTTTGAAACTAGTTCATTTCATTGCCACTTCAGTGGCTGTCAACCCCTCACATAGAGCTTCCACTGAAATACTGTTTGTTTCTAAGTACAGGATATGGCTTTAAATACATTTTCCCCATCTAGCTCATCTCAAAAGACAAAGCAGAAAGACACAGCAGGTTTCAAGTCATATATGAAAAATTCATTCAAAATTCAAGCTTATCCTATGTGTAAGGTTACTAAAGTGTAAGGTTGTTGAAAATGGAGTGGCCATACAGGTGATATTGCAAGTACAAGAGAATGGACCTGAATGATATGGATGGACTGCTAGACGGATAAGGAATTGGCTGGTTGGCCACATCCGAAGAGTTACAGTCAATGGCTCAATGTCCAAGTGGAAACCAGTAATGAGTGGTATCCCTCAAGGGTCCATACTGGGACCAATACTATTTAATATCTTCCCTAATGACATAGATAGTGGGATTAAGGACACTCAGCAAGTTTGCAGATGACACCAAGCTGGGTGGTGCAGTTGATACACTTGAGGAAAGGGACCTTGACAGGCTTGAGGAGTGTGCCCATGTGAACCTCATGAAGTTCAGCAAGGCCAAGTGCAAGGTCCTGCACCTGGGTGGRGGCAACCTCCAGTATCAATACAGGCTGGGGGATGAAGGGATTGAGAGTAGCCCTGTGGAGAAGGACTTGGGCATATTGGTAGATGAAAAATTCTATATGAGCTGGCAATGTGCGCTTGCAGCCCTGAAAGCCAATCATATCCTGGGCTGCACACTTCTTTTTAAGCGTGGCCAGCAGGTCGAGGGAGGTGATACTCCCCCTCTACTCTGCTCTTATGAGATCCCACCTGGAGTACTGCATCCAGTTCTGGGGTCCCCAGCACATGAAAGACATGGACCTGTTAGAATGGGTCCAGAGGAGGGCCACAAAAATCATCAGAGGGATGGAACGCCTCTCCTATGAAGAAAGACTGAGAGAGTTGGGGTTGTTCAGCCTGGAGAAGAGAAGGCTTCAGGGAGACCTTATTGTGGCCTTTCAGTTTACAAAGGGGCTTATAAGAAAGACGGAGAAAGATGTTTTACCGAGGCCTGTAGTGATAGGATAAGGGGCAGTGGTTTGAAACTGAAAGAGCATAGATTTAGATTGGACATAAGGAAGAAATGCTTCACTATGAGGGTGGTGAGGCACTGGAACAGGTTGCCCAGAGAAGTTGTGGATGCCCCCTCCCTGGAAGTGTTCAAGGCCAGGTTGGATGGGGGTTTGAGCAACCTGATCTAGTGGAAGGYGTCCCTGCTCATGGCAGGGGAGTTGGAACTAGATGACCTTTAAAGGTCCCTTCAAACACAAACCATTCTATGATTCTGTATCTCAACTTCACAGTTGCCTTATACTCACTGTTACAATAGCACTCTGAGTGAATTGGCGCACTTCTGGTGACAGCTTGCCCTGTTTTTTTCTTTCTACAAAAGGCTTTTTCAGACTTAGTGTAATTAAGTGTGTGTCCATAAATTCTCATTCATTCTTGTAATTTTTAAAGTACCCAGTTCTTCCCTTGATGGCACTTAAGTTGCTTGAACAGCAGCATTATCTACTGCAGAGTATAGGACTTTTCATATTTTAGGAACCACTTCACTGTCTTCACTGAATATTTTTGAAATGCAGACACTCAAAATATTCAGCCTCTACCATTCTATGTTTCTATGAAATTCTCTTTCCTAGACCTTTTCAGTGTCTGCTTGCCGTGCTGAAACACTACCACTGGTATATTTGCCCTGTTGCAAAACACTTTCYTTTCAGTTCCTGTGACTACAACTTGACGGTCATTCACTAGTTTAAATTAGAGGCAAGGTATTATAGCACTTGCTATTTGCAAATTCACTCTAAATTGAAATCTGAGAAGGAGATAAATGATCATTTACTGTTTCAGTAACCTATGAGAGTACATGTTTTTCAAAGAAAGAGATGCAAAAATAAAGACTGCTTAATATTGAACTCTTTTATCACTCTTCTACTGATGCTACTGGTGACCATTGTTTAGGTCATGTTTTGTACACATGAGGAGCGTGGAAGCAGAAACCACTGAGCCAAAATTGAAGAGTCAGACTTCAGGTGAAAAAACAGTGATGATCTCTTCTTACTGACTCAACTTGTGAAGCTTTAGAAAGAGAAGCTATGGGGACCAAAACTGCAGGAGAGACTCTTGGAAATCTTGGAGGAGTCCCCAGGGATGGCCACCCAAGACACACTTTCCTTCACTGACAAGCTTGTATCATTAGATTCTCCAGACTAACTCAATAATAATCCCTCTAAAGCACCAGTGTTGTAGCAGCAGAGAGCCAAGCCTGGTTATTTGTTGTACTCTATTTTGTGGTTTTATTGCCCCTGCCCCTCCCCCCACCCCACCTTACTTTGTTCTTCATCCCTCTTGGCTTTCCCCCTGTTTCATGGACCCACTGCTCTGAACAATCAGAGAATGGTCACTGGAGGATGAGTACCTGACTAGACTGCTTAGATGGTATCCCAGACCAGAGAAGAGGGACTGGACCCAGGTCAATTCTTGCAGCCAAACTGACAATCTGAGCATCTATCTAGGACAGAGCATCCTTCTCTTTTCCTGGGTTTTTTTTTCCTTYCCCTTCATGTTCTGTTTTGTGGAAAGCTCAAAAGCAGAAAGGCAACTACTGTTCTGTCAACAACTCGCTCAGTATTCAATACAAGGGCTTTTTTTTCCTGCTAAAAAGGATGGCTTGAAAAAATGAAGGCTCTTTAACTGAATAATTTCTCTCCATTAAAAGGATTTTAATGAGTTTTACTTACATATGTTTATCATTACCACTTAATTTCAGTCTGAGAAATACAATTTGGAGGAGTGGTTGTTCTTTTGGATTCCACACCCCCACCCCGTCACTAGTGCTATGGAACTAAGTAGAGCAAGGTCTTTGTGATTAAAATCCTAACCAGTGTTTCACTCCTTATATTATACAACTGTATAGCAAGGGTCAGGTTAGCATCTTGACTTCCTGCACCCATATATTCCATTATAACATGCCATGGTACAAGATACACACCGAGGATGTGTACCAAAACTGTGTTAAGATAGACAGAAGAATATTAGTTGGTGTGAAATGGATTAAATTTTGCAAAGAAAGCTACACAGAAGCTCAGTATTTGTGTGGGTTTATGCACGTTTTCCATATATGCAGATGTATACATGTGTAGACATAGGGAAAGGAAGAGTATATGTAAGAGCAAGGGCCAAAAACTTCAATTGTTCACAAATCTGTTTAGAAATGATCTGTCTTCCTATGCCAACTAAGGTGCAGAAGTCTCTCCTTACATCTCAGAATCAGGCTCATTATCACTCTCATTGTGAAGTGGTTTTTAAAAAGCCTTCATTAAACATTCAGGTTTGAATATTTTATCTTTGGGCATTAAGATCTGAATTTCCTGGATACAAAGCATTGTTTAGTCCTAGTCTTTTCAGATAAAAATAGAAGATGCCATCATAGATCAAATCCATAATTTGGAAATAGATAAATACAAAAAAATGCATATTTTTAGTGTAAAGTCTGTTCTGGTTTTACAAACTAAAAAATATGCAGTTTTACACATTTAAGAACTGCAAAAGTCTTATTAAAACTAAAGGATAAGTCAACTAGAATTTTTTTGGACAGTAAATATGTTGTATTTATGATTAATCTAGTGTATATTTCAATGCTTTTTCATGAAATGTTTTATGAGCTTTGTTTTTTTACATATACGAAAGGTAAGCTCTACACCTTAAAAACAGCTTGTAAATAACAGTTAGGTTAGGGCCAATCCTATCTTTCTTGAAGTCAAAATATATTCAGCATGATTTGGAACACAATCAGAATATTCTGGTTTTACTCATTTACTCTCCCCATGGTATTTACAGTGTTATTTAAACCTATATTTCATGTCCTCTAGACGGGTGGCCATGGTTTAATTTGTGAAATGTCAATAGTGGAACTACGTGAACGCCTCGCTCTACTCAGAGAAGCACAGAAGGCAGCAGAGGAAGAGAAGAGAGACCAGATAATTCATGAAAAACAAGCTAAGGAACAACTTCTTCTAGACAAACTGGACCAGATTTCCCTGTTCAGAGCAGAACTTGGACGAGCAGCTGCTTTAAAGTCAGTATAAACCAGCATGTGACATTTAAGACATTGCAACTTTGTTAATATTTTGCTAGCCCCTTGAGGAGAAAAACAAGTAGAGAGCAAAATACTGCCCTTTTATAAATGAGTATGACTTTTGTCAAGGATTACACTGGGGCCAGAATTTCCTTTTCATTGAAAATAATTTGCATCAGATTTAACAAATCTTTTTCATTATTTTGAATTTATGGTTGAAGACACTCTGTAGGCTAGTGTTGACAGTATTGCCCCAGAATTCAGAGCCAATATTATACATTGAGAAAGAAGTTCTGCCTTTCTTCTGTTCCTTTTCAGCTAATCAGAACTAATTTGATTTTATTAGAATCATTCTAGCTTGCTACTTAAAATGGTTTCTCATTTTCATCTAAACCAATACATTAGGACTATAGTTTGCTTCCTTGAACTTCATTTGTTATGTGAAAAGGCAGGCCTTATTTTAGAAGTTAAAAATATTTTAGGAAGGAGATTTTCTGATAACAATAAGTTGTAAATTAAATATATTATAGCAGTAGATCAAAGAGAAAAATCTTTGCTTATAGGCTCTCTGATCAAATTTTGTATTTGTTACTCATATTTATTATTCATTATCATATTTATTATTCATTGTCATAAAGGATCCATAACCATCATAGATGCTTCACATATGCAGAAGACAGGTCCTTCCACAAAGAGTTTAAAATCTAAGTTAAAGCTATTACAAATAAAGCTGAGCACGAAAAAAGCCTGTGTAAAAGTGTAAAATATGGTACACGTCTTGATCTTACGCCATTTTTACTGCATCTTGACTATTTGCCATGGTTTTCTTGCAAGTTGTCTTTCACCTTTTCCCTTTTGTGAGTTTGAGAAGTTAGTCCTTGTCTTGCCATATTTATTTTGCAAACAGATGTTCAGGCTGACACTCTGAAGACATATTCTATCAGGCTAAAACCACATGTCTTTAGAGATACCTTAGATTTGTGTTTATTGCTGAGATACCGAAGGTAGCTTCTTAGAGTTAAATTCATGTTATTGATTTATCATCCAGTTCTAAATCTCAATTACAGAAGGCAGTATTAATGTATTCATTTAACTAGTTTTCACTAGTCCCAGCTCTAACTTGGTTTGTTGATGATAGTTAATCTCCAAAGACTGGGGTTTTACTATGTTAATACTTAAGAAGATAGTTTAATTAATTTAATGAATCAATAACTGCAGGTGCAGTGGATTGACTGCATAGATCAGTGACCCTCTCTTCTATGGCATATATCAAGAAAAGACTAAGACTAAAGAACCTGAAATGGAGTTGGAGCTGGAAATACACTCCCATCGCTAAACATTCACTGTTGTGAAAGCCTGTGGGAGCAACTCAAGCCACCGCTTTCCACTAGAGATGCAAACTAGGCATTAAGAACTTGTATACTGCATAAAACCTGCTTCACTAGTAACTACTTAAAGAATCATTTGTTATGCTAGATGTGCAGTCTGTGAATTTTGTATAGTGCTGGGTTTCTTTAAAATAGACTCGCTGGCTTAATTCAGATCTAAAACTGTTCTGATCCTGCAATAAGCTATGCTTGAATGAAAAGCTAACATTGATTCACTTTTTGTCCTGACATTTGAAATGTTTTTTAGAACAGACCAGCATGCCAAAGATGGTAGAATCCAAATGAAATTAAACACTTAATCTGCAAGCTTCTAGTCAGACTCATGATAAGTAATACAGTAATTTTAATGGAGCCCTGTTTGCTCTCCAAATAAAGAAAATACAAAGTTTCATTATAGATGTTGTAAGACATTTCCTTTCACGGCTCCCAGGCAATCTATGTATGTAACTTGGGAGCATCTACTATAAAGAGGCATCATCAAAGCGTACCAGAAATGTTGTTCTTTGGCAGTGTATTTAATGCATTTTCATCTAGAATGCAAATCTATGGTGTTATTTCTGTTAATACAGAAGTACGGCATGCTGGCCTATTTACAAATGCTAGACACTTTGCTGCAGCTTTTATGTCTCTCTGAACAAACTATAGGTTTTGTGTGTTAAACCTGATTTACAGATCTTGAACTCTGAAATATCTATCAAGTCAATGTGAGTGATTAATTGCTTGGGTTGTATTACTGATACGCTGCACAGGAGATGTAAAAAGCAAATTTTTATGTTTACAGAATTAATTAATAATTATAGGGATAGAATAGCAAATCTTACCAATAGCGTTCATAAGATAGCCTTATGCATCAATATAAAATTACATGTTGTATCTTAAATTGCATTATGTCGAAGGCTACTGCTAATCAGCTGAAGTATGGCGGCTAAGCTTTGCTAAACAAATGTGCTTTAGTTAGTGTCAGCTGGAGTTTAATTGGGTCCCTACCAAGCACGCTCCTTTCAATATCATTTACAAACAGACATACATCAACACAACAGAAGCACATTGAGCAAGCATATAATGAGCTACATTAAACAAAATAGGAAATGGAACATGAAAAATTACAGAGACATCAGCCTTTAATAGACTGCAAGCCATGACATCCATCACAACAGTGGCTTTGTGAGTGCTTGCAGAACACTTAAGAATCAATTCAGTATATACGCAGGACATCCCTTTAATTGCTAGAATTTCACACAGTTTGAAAATCAGCACTGGCATATGAAGTGGACAAATATTTGAGTTCTCAGCTTTCGAACATGAGCACCAAAAGATTTATGAGTGTTTGAATGCTATGTACTAAAGTTATGTGCCTGTATATTTCGGGTACAATTCCTTTTCATTCCAGTGAGGCTACATCTATTACTCCAAGTAATTTAATGCACTAAGAATCAAGTAACAGATCAAACCATTTGGTGCTGAGGCTCCCTCCATCCACATTATCTGTGGTTTGGCGGGGTTTACTTTGGGTTGGATTTAATCTGCTCTTGGGACTGCATGTTCTCAGCATTCATGTGGTTTAAAGCTGTCCAGAGGAAAGTTATCTCATAAAACTTCACATACTCAATTCCTTGCTCCTCTGCAAGCCTGTCTAGTGAACACCACACTATCCTTTTGTTTGTCTCACATAGATGGCAGTAGCACACCCAGCCACTGTCCTCACCAGCCACTGCCACATATGTACAGTACAGAGAAGCCAGCCTTATTTCTGTTCTTGCTCATGTTCCTGCCTTGTTTGTTTTCCTGCTCATTTTCAAGGGACACGATGGTGCCTGCTGCCCGAGCCTCCTCCCCTCTCCAAGTCAGGGCAACATCCAGATGAAGGTAGCAGCTGCTGTTCTAGGGTGACACTCTGAACTGATACTAATCCTCCTTGACTTCCTTGTATATGAGGAAGAAGAATCTGAAAATTGTTGCGAGGAACAAGATGCACAGACTCGCACCAACAAAAAAGTTTACCACATCCCCATCTCACACTATGGTAATGRTGTAGCATGCTGGGGTCTCAGCACTGGATTTCAAAGGATGGTGTGTTTGCCAAGGTGGAAAACCACTCCTTTCTCTTCCTGCCACTGCCAGTGCTCAAACCCCTCCTTGACAAGGGGCACGGACCACACACCAGTGTGACATCTCTCTCTTGGCCTGAACTGGGGAGGGGTGGAAATAGTGTGAGGGCAGCCATGGCAGGAGGACAAGGAGGAAGGCTGKTTATGAGGTGGGAGAGGAGAACAAGCAGAAGGGAGGGTTATGGATGGATGACTGTGACGGTCCTTTCCAAGCAGAACAAGCTCCCTAAAGCAGGGGTTCCCTGGAGTGTCCAGGTCTGACTTAGGTGGTCAAAGGCCTTCTGGGTGAGGAGGGGAGAATGGAGCCCCATCCTCAAAAACCTGTAAGACACCCTGGCAGCATAACCCTGTGGTGCAGCACACAACTGAGGGAAGGGGCAGACAGCATATAGAGGTGGAAAGATGTTAACAGGGAAACATGTGCCATGCTATCCCTATGTGTGGCTATTGCTTCAGGTCTTCAAAAACATAGCCCAGAATAATGAAAAAAAGCTGAATAATTAGCAATAGAAGGGACTTTGGCTTGGTACTTCATAATATTTGTGACTTCATTAATTTCACAAATTTCATAAATAGTTAATATGTTGGCAATAAGGAAGTAAGATTTAGTTTCTCAGTCCCTACTGCTGGTAATCAGTTCTTCACTAGCATTGAAACAGAAGGAGRGAATTTATCAGCAATGATGGATCAGAAATATAAATATGTGAAGAGAGGCTATAAAGAAGACAGAGCCAGGCTCTTCTCAGTGGTGGCCAGTGAGAGGGCAAGAGGTACAAGAGGAACACAGGAGGTTCCCTCTGAACATCAGGAAATACTTTTTTACTGTGAGGGTGACCGAGCACTGGCATAGGTTGCCCAGGGAGGCTCTGGAGCCTCCATCCTTGGAGWTATTCAAAAGCTGTCTGAACACGGTCCTGAGCAACCAGCTCTAGGTGGCTCTGCTTAAGCAGGGCAGGGTGGACAAGATGACCTCCAGAGATCTCTTCCAACCTCAACCATTCTGTGATTCTGTGAATGAACTTTGATTATACAGCTTCATAATCTTTATTTCAAATGAGGAAAACGCTGTTATGAATAACAATCACTTCCACACCTCAAATTAGGTGCTTAATAAGTTAATTGTTTTGGAAGGGAGTCAGATTTGAGTGCTTAAATCCCTCACATTAGTACCAAATAGTAATCAATCTAATAGTGTAGTGTTCTTAAATATAAAAATAATGACTCCCTTAACAGTGAACTGTTAACAGTTAGATACATTCATTTTCCTCACTGCAGTAACTAAGAATTATATAGTGCAAGGCAGAAAAAAGGCAAGGTACTGTGAAGTACAGACAGCCCTAGTCACTGAGACTGAGAGTATGAGGAAATAAAAAAAAAAAAATTGTTTATTGCACTATAAGGCAATCCTACTTCTGCTTTTAAAAATATATTTGTGTTTATTGCACGAGACTCCATTTTGTAAGGTGAGCTTATAAATACAGTCCTAGCTGCTTAAGTTGATATTTTGGTGCCTAGAATGGTCAAGTAGCCATTTTTACTCCATCTCCTACAAGTATTGAGTCAGTTGAGAGCTGTCATACATCTATCTCCTTATACTTTTGAAGCACAGGTAGAGTTTGAAAATGTAAATGAAGAGCAAAATGTGGTTTTCAGGAGGGAACCTCTGTGCAAATCTTCAGATTCCCCACTTTTTAAACACAGCTGAGAAGACCTAATCCAACTGTTCCAAGTGTTTTCACTTCCTACAGGAAAACCTTTAATGCTGAATTGCTGCTTCTTCAGTTATAGGCCAGATGACCTACTGGACCTAGAGTCCATTTGGCCAGATGCTAAAATTGCAGGGCAGATGATAGTTAAATAATTACAAGGGATATGTAAATAAGAAGATGCTGGACTGCCAAACTCCATGACAAGTTTGTAAAATGTGAGGTAAAAAAATACTTATGTATTTTTAAAATTCATTATATTCACTAAGGAAATCATTGAGACAACAAATATGGGATGTCAACTGCAGTTTACGATGCCTGGAGTGTTATTTTAAGTAGGAAGACACTTATATTTTACCCATCACTGATGGAATTGTTCTGTACTTCATCATAGTCAGCCAAAATCTTTCTGCTGTTGACTGTACACATAGCTTACACGGAAAGTGAATAGAGAACAAAATCAGTGGTAAATAAAGAAATTTTCAGAGTTTTATGTCCATATTCTGTTGAATCTTTCATTAATCCCTTGCTTTTCCTCCTTTGAGTAGTTTATATGTACACCCCACACTACTACAAACTTCCATAAGCACATTCAGGAATCTCATCTCACTCCTTAACACTAAAAGGTACCTTCTGATCATAGAATAGAATCATTAAGGTTGGAAAAGACCTCTAAGATCATCAAGTCCAACCATCAACCCAACACCACCATGCCCCACTAAACCATGTCCCTAAG
>JAYKAV010002969.1:0-15129 GCA_035582835.1 Phoebastria nigripes | reverse complement strand
CATGGGGTTGTTGTGGCCAAAGTGCAGGACCCGGCACTTGGCCTTGTTGAACCTCATGCAGTTGGCCTCAGCCCATCGATCCAGCCTGTCCAGGTCCCTCTGCAGAGCTTTCCTACCCTCGAGCAGATCAAGGTCACTAAGCAAAAACYAGAGTTTGTTAAACCGTTTCAAATCCATACGGACTTCAAAAATATTACAATTTTTTTCAAATTCTTTGATAGGGAAATATTTTTTTAATTATGGCAGACACACAAAGGGATGGAAGACTCTTGTCTGAGACCAAAAGAAAAGAAAATTAACAAATTCTCTTTTGGACCAAAGATTTGACATTACATTTTAGGAACTAGTATGATTCTTAAAGACTGGTTTTCATTCAAGGTGCTCATTCAATACCAGTAGCTGGTAAATAAACTTAAAAGTAAAATTAAAATGGTTTCTGCATTTTTTTTTTCATAAATTATCACATAATTTTCTATTGAATCTGGAGAGGATTTTTCTAACTATTTTTCTAACTCTATTCTGACTGGCAGTTACCTTACTTCCTTAGGAAATATGTGATATGGGGTGACAGAGATCCTATGAGCTTTTTCTGTCTTGAGTCCTGAAAGTTCTCAACTGACCATCACAGAAAAACAGAATTTTAAAATTTCTTTTTTCATTCCTTTCCCTCTTTGAGTTTCTGTTATGATGTGGTGTGGCGTCTGAAAATCTATGGGATTGGCAGCTTTTTGGAATGGTGTAGATGACTGGCACATGACTTCATGTAGAAGAGGACTGAATATTAGTCTGAGGATAAGCAACTATTTACAATGTTAATTCAGAAGCAGCTGCTGCTGCTTCATGATGTTAAACTTCTTGCTGTATTTCCTGTAATTGTATTTACAAGAATCTGGATTTGCATGTAATGAAAGGTTTTGTTGCTTATTCCCACTGACAATATTTAATCATCAAGTGTTTACAAAAAACCTTATTGTTATATTTTCATATATCCCTTGGAATGCAATGCTTTGTTACAATGCAAATAGACATGATTCATGTTCTCAATTAGATTAAATGATAGTACATAATTTTTAGATTTTCAGAATACTGTTAAAAATTAATCTCAGTGTAGCAGACTATGTCACAGTATTAAAGAGGATAAGGAAGTGTTATCCTAACCAGATAGCATGACACAAACAGCAGAGAGGTTCAGGAAGTGTCTCAGGAAAGCAACTGGAAATGAGAAGCCAGGCTAAACTGTGCCCCTTACTTAGAGTTCACAGCCACATTTCAGAATGTAACACAGGTCAAATCTCCCCTTCATCCAGCTCCTGAGGATTTTGGGAACTGTAGTCCAGAATGGCTGCTCTGAAGAATACCTGCTATTACGGGGAGTTTTCTATCAGCAAAGATGAAGCTAACAAGGCAGACAAAAGCCATCTCTCCCAAGATGAAAGAAGTGTTTGGATCCCTGGAATCTTGATACAGACACTTTTTAAGGCAAATTGGTGGATTTAGCATCAGAAGGAACTTCTTTCTTCTTCCTCTTCCTCCAGCTCCTTGAGAAGAGTGTGCCTTATACTGAAAACACTGTGGTATAAGAACCAAGAGATAAGGGAAGAGTTCTGTTGTAAAACATTTCCAAGGGGCAACCTGTCTGTGAAATTAGTCCTGCCACTGACAGAATAACAGTTACAGGATCGGCTGAACAATGCCCCAGTGCACTCTGCTCTTGGTCATTTGGAGTCTTAATCTGGTTTCCAATAAAAGCAATTGTCAWGCTGTACTACCGCAATATAAAAGGACCTCTTACAAAACTATCCTTGCCAGCTGAGAGAAGGCATCAGATCTAACCTGGTTATACATTATATAATTATGTATATTCTTTGGTAGGTATGACACTTACTTTAGCTCTGAATTTGGCCAGAGAATCACAGCTGCTCATGACATAATATTAATACTACAGCTTGATCATACTGAGCCAAATTCAAGGGCAATATTGAATAAAAGAGAAAGTTGGATGTTAAGTGAATCACTATGCAAGGTGGTGTAACCTACATAAAGAAGTTGTGAGTAAATTGTGCCAGTTGGGTGAAAGTAAGCAAAACCAGGTAAAATGTAAAATCCAGAGGACAGAAAAGTAGCTACAATAGAAGGAAAAAAAAAGGAAGACTATCCGATAACCTCTCTCTTATGCCTTACTTTTATGCTGCACATGGTGCTATCAATTTATGCTCACCCAGACCCACTAACCTTAATTAATACATGACCATCCTATAGATTCTGAATCTGGGCATTGAGATCACACAGAAAAGAGTATCTTTCATTTGCCAAGGAATACAGCAATCGAGATGAATACTAATGATCATATAAGGAAAACTCCATAGTTCTCACAGCAAAAAGCCGCAGTATTATCACAGGTTTTGCACATGCTTTTACTAAAGAATGTCATGTCAGGCTTGAACTACTTCAGATATTGTCATCATGGCATCCTGTGGGAAGAAATTATTCTATACTGTTTAGTAATGCTGTTCTGTAAACAAGAAGAAGCAAGTTGTGAATACCACATTCATTGAGCTATATGATTTAAACCTGTTTTGAGTCTAGCTGGTTCCCAGAAGCAAGAGGAAATTCATTATTATCAAGATAATATATGCTCAGGTGGATTTATTCTGTGGGTTGATACTATTTTACCTTCTCATTGCTTCTTTTTGATTTTGCAGGCAAGAAGAAAAGAAAAGAAAGTTCCAGTCTGGTGAAAGGCCTATGAAAGATGAACGCATTTTAAACTTGCAGAAAAAGATTGTAGAAAAAACAATGGAGCGTAAAAAGCAAGCAGGACTCTTAAAGATTACACCCCAGAAAACCAGCATCGCATCAAGGAAGGTCTGGGAGTTACATAAGGAGAAAAGCTCTGCAATAGACCTGCTGTTCACAGACCTTTGCTCAACTGCCAGCACTGGCAGGGGGGGCAGAGGCAGATGGTGCCATACATGACTGGCAATAACAACTCCCTGCTTCCTGCATAGGCACGATTTCTCCAAACCATGGCCTTGCCCTCACCTTCTTGTCACACATTCTGCTGCCACAGAGCAGGGCTCATCCGTAYGACACGCTTCCCACTTTTATTACCACACACTCTCATCCCATCGAAACAGCATCTTACCCCCTGTCCCTAACTCTTGTCTTTCTCAGCTTCCTATCACACACATCCCATTACACCAAACTGGGATGCTTACCCCCTCGTTCACCCAAGGCATGTTCCAGTTTATCATTCCCATGCTTTTTAGCTCGCCTTTCCTCAGCCTGGTCCTACAACATTGGACGGAAGCACCAATAGCCCTGTAGGCTTTATGCTGATTCACACTGGTTGTGTTTCCTCAGCAAGTGTCTAAAGACAAGCGGTGAGGAACTGCTGCTCCTGCTGCTGCTGCCGCCTCTGCCATTGCCTCATGCATGCCTAACATTTAGAAGTGGTTCATATACCAGTAATAGTACATGTACCACAGCATATGGAACACTGCAGTGAACAGTCATGATGGGATCACTTTATAAAAGCTGTACTAGCCCAATGTAAAATTAGAACTAAATCTCCCAATCTGTTAAAATAACTCTTTACCTATTTTGTGAGAAAGTTAGATGAAGCTGAATTCAATGAAGAGGAAAATTGTATTTTTCAAGTGTGTATAGTTTAAAAACCAAAATAGTGCAATCTTTCAGAGTATCAATATTTGCTGCCTTCAGAATCCCCATTTCAGGCAAGCAAAACATGTAGGTGCTTATATAGACAACTAGGTCTATCCCTTTTAGCAAAGAAAACATTGAAGACCTATTTGAAGAAAGCATTTCCTAAATTGGGATGGCTTTCTGAACTGAGGTTTTGAACACATGCTTAAACACTTTGCTGAATGGAGTCCAGAGTAAAGTGGAAGCAATAAATGCAGACTTCAAAGGAAAGCAGCCACGTAATTACAAATGTGAGACATTTTTAAAATAAACAAAGAGAAATTATAAATTCACAGCTAGAACTTTTGACTGCCTGATGTGGGTCTGTATGAGTGCTCTGGTGTCATATGAACGAGCAAAAAAGCCAGGGTTTGAAAGTTGTTTTGATGTTAGATTTTGTCTTTTTCTTGAGCTTAGCTTTACACAGTAAGTCTCTTAAGATGTCACAGTGCTTTTGTTTATGTTCTGCTCAAATGTTAAGACACCTGTAAAAAAAAAAAAAGAAAAAAAATGGAAAAAATTCAAGGGTACTATAAATTATTTAGCTGTTTTGGTGTATCTTCCATCAGTGCTGTGCAGCTCTGCATGACCCTATCCAAATGTTATTACAGTGAAGTGGCTCAATTCTGGTCAGATATGTTCAGCAGCATCTTTACTCTAGTTGAACTGCATATTGCTGAAAATGGTGTTAGTGTGACTATAGGAGAAAATTCCTCCCTTAGTTATAACGCAGTAGGTATCTGGCATTTAGTTTGTACTGCTACCTTTTAGGTTCCTCAGTAAGTAGAAAAAAAAGTGCACTAACCCCTTGTATTAAAGTTCCAAGTCCAGATTGTGGCTTCAGTTACATTTGTGATGGCCCTTTAGGCCAAATGGGTTTGTGCTGCTGTAAGTCGAGGTAACATTTGTTTATAAATGACTATTACATACTTAATAAAACAGAATTTACATTGCAATTTGGAAAACTAACCATAAGAAAAACTACCATTAATGAAAGAAAAGTATTTTTCTACCATTTTAAGCAAAGAATCAGATGAAAAAGTAGCAGTTTTCTGTCTGTTCTGAGCTTTTTTGGGAATGCTCCCTTGCGAACCCAGCTTTTGAATCAGCAAACCAGTAGAGTCTGATAGGATTTGTGCAACTGTTCATTTATGGCTTCAAGAATAAACTGTTGGCAAAGAAAGAACATAAGGCAGCAGCATTGGAGCAAACCACCCAGATGTAGTTTTATCTTGATTTAACATTTTGTGGAGTGTTGCAGCTGTGTTTAATTCATCTTAAACAGGGCAACCCACTCAAGTTACCTTTCTATTCATCATGCCCAGTTTGATGTTGACAAGTTTCCCAAACATGTTAGCAAATAAACTGTGTTGCCAGCCAGCCAGATTAGCAAATAGAAGTTCAGTGTATCCTCTAAAGAGAACCACTAYGGTCTCTGCAGTCTGATCATCTGTGTGTCTTTTCTGCAGGATTCTTTGCAATGGAACCATTGGAAAGAACTGGAAGACAGTCGGGAACGACAGTTCAGGATCCTTCAACATGGCTTCATGGCCAGAGAAACAGCTCAGAAAATGGCTGTCTATGAGGCAGCAAGAAGTGGAGCCACAATCTGTATATTGCGCTCTGAAGTAAAATAAAATACATTTGAAACAAATTCAGGCCTGCTGGAAATCTCCCAGTGTGCCTATTTACTACAAGCTTGAATTTTAATCTTTATTTCACCTTTACAATGTGATTAGAAAAATTGGGGTCATACAGGCACAACAGAATAAAAATGTGTTAATTTTTTTGTAATAGAATTTTATTTTTAAGCTATAATGATGTATTTTTTTCTGTTAGAATCTAAAGCTTTACGAAACCAAACCCTTACCATTGGAGCTCCTACAGCAGAATGGCAAATATCTGGGTAAGAGTGTTGAGATCTGTGTTTGTGTTATCATTGTATACTATGCCATGGTTTGCTATGCTCCTCTTCCAAAAGAATAAAAATGAGGGCAAAAAACAAGCAACTTTTGTTTAGATATGCATCTTTTCAGAAGGCACGGTCAGCCCAAGTTCCTAACATGTCTTCTTACGTGACAGTAACTGTGTGTAAGAGGATCACCAGTTTCAACACTGGTTTCAGAGGATGAGGGAAAAACTGTTTAGAAGGTTTAGATGATGTGATAGCCTCCAGGAGCCAGAGTCTAGATTCAGTGACCCAGACAGACCATCCCTCTCTTTGCAGATGTGAATCTCTTCAGTCTTTAAACAGTGGAAGGAGAACATAACATTGCTTGATCTCTTTAGGGAGCTGCTTCCAGAAAAAGTCAAAATTCTGTTACTCACCTAGAAGATAATTTGCCCTCTATGACAATTTCTATACTGTGTAAAACAGCCTTTAAATCACAAGACTTATTCTAGGCACAAAGCCAAGGAGGATATAAATCTGAATTAAAAGCTACACAGCAGTAAGACTATGTAATGTATTTCTATTTTAACTCGATGCCAGTTACTAAGTCTTTAATTATGGCTATTGCAAATATTTAAATTGAAGGAGACTGTTGCTGACATTAGAGTCAGGCAGCTGCTTTTAATGCTCTCACAACATCACATTTCTCGCTTTTTACTGAAGGAAGCCTAATGGAATTCTTTTGTTGCCACCTAGCTGTGAAGATCACTTCCACAAGCTGATAAAATGTGCTTTATTTTTCATTCAAAGTAAATGCTACGGTAGTCCACGAAAGTAATGTAGGGCTCATGCTCAGTAGGAAGAGTTAAGGAACATAGGAGGGTGAAAAGAAGGAATGATAACAGAACTACAGAGAAGAGGGAACTATGACACTGTGTCTAGTGGGGGATTGTAATAGCTTAAAATGACAAACCCTTGGTGGCAGGGAGTTTATCTTCCTTTGTGGTTTTTCAGCATTCTGTTGCATTGTATTCCAGAACAACAAAGCCAAGTAGTGACTGTAACACCTCGGTTTTACAGAAGCTAGCAATTAACAGGGCTGACAGTCATGGTATAGGATATTGCATAGCTGAATAGTTCCTCTTAAACTTTTTGATGTCTTGCATTTTGAGAATTTAAAAGAAAAAAAAATCATCATTAAGCAAATAGATAGGCAGGTGTATTTAGGTAGGTAATATGGAAATTTAAAAAACCCATCATACTGCATGCTTCTTCCCCTGTGATGTTGGACCCAGTTTTCAAAATTCTTACTGAATTGCAATCAAGCTGATTCATAACTATTTCCTTCTCCGTATTTTCCCTGCTCTCAAATGAAATGACTGAGGAATAGAGGAATCTCAATAATCCAGCTGTGGAATTTTTACCTTCTGAAGTCACAAATAGCCCTATTGCTATTTTAGGATCTGATGCATAAAGTCGTCTTTAGAATCAATGTTTTGAGGAATGTAAAAGAATGTGACTCTTTCGGGAAAAATATCAATATATTCCTATACTGATATTTTTGTATCAGTATAGCCTATTGATTTTTCAGTGATGGCAAGTCTTGCAACAGAATACACAGAATAACACCAAAAATACCACATTCCTCCTGACAAACGTGGATAACTTGATGTTGGAGGCAGCAGATCCTATCCAGAACCACTCTGCCCCTGGCCACTAGAGCAGCTTCGCTAGTATTCCTGTTCCAGCAATGTGGTACACAGAAACCTGAGGTGATCCAATGCAGAGCCAGCAAAGGTCTAGTAGGACTTGTTAGCGTTATATTACAAAACCAGCTGTAATGCCATTGGAGGTAGGTGAGCTTTGAAGCAATACAGCTGCATTCACGCTGCTGCCTCAGCTAGTGTCTGTGGCACAGACCATCCACAACCTGGTTAATCCACGCACAGATAATTGAGAGTCAGCAATGCCTCTTCACTCGTCGGGCTCCACAGAAACACAGGTGGACGAATAATTCATGATTCATTCATTTTCACGTTTGTTACACTATTTGCAGCCAAGAAGACGAGGGTGAGTGAACAAGGCTGACTCTTAAATCATCTAACGAAACAGACTTACAAAATCAGAGGTTTCACCTGTCTGATCTTAGTGACAGACTCATTAAGAAACCCTTTTAGAGCTGAAAGCTGCACATTCCAGAGATCTCTTATTTCAGCGTAAATGGCCAGACCACAAAAGCCTTCACATGCAGCTATGGTGTAATGAGGCCCAGATTACCTGAGGAAGACCAAGGGGTTTCAGCCCTGTGATGAGCATCAGACACAGGGTGCTCACACCTCATGTAACACAGTCGCTGCTGGGTGGCACTTGGCTCCCTCTTCCAAATCAGCCCCAGTAACGAGGCAAAGCCCACATTCAGTGACTGCCTGGGCAGGTAATCTGACCTGCCCTAGAGAGCACAGATGTTTTATTATTTAAATGAAACCAAAGACACAGAGACAGATGTGTTGGAATGGCAAGCAAAACAAATAGCTAGTACAAATCTCGAGCGCTGTTCACGCAGGGGAAAAGGCAAGAAAAGTCACCAGGAAAAGCTACAAGTTTATCTACAAACAGCCAAGCGGCTGGGCACGGGGCAGTAAGATCCAGGAAAGGCCAGATGATCCTTGCGTTACGGCAAAGCAGTTGGGAAAAACACTTTTCCATGGTGAGGTGAGGGCATCAAAACACCTCTGCAAGTGTTCATAATGAGTTGCATAGACGATCTGGACTAATTATGCCAGAGGCAGCAGGTAACGATCTCCCATGTTGATGGCTCTGATGAATTTTGCTCAGTGCGTTGGAAACATTTCCAGAAGACTGACATGGGGGGGAAGGGGAAACCCCCAAAGCTCCCACACACCCCGCCCCGGTACAACAGCATTGCAGAACACAGCAACAGCACAGTCCTGCCTCGGCCGCCCCTTTCAGGGTCCGTGAGAGCCGAACTAACCCTGGGACCGAGGAAAAGTTTCCAAGAGGCAGCCACCACCCCTCAGGGACAGGGCACCCGGCCGTGAGGGGGCAGCAGGCCGCGGGCAGCCGCGGGCAGCCCCGCACAGGCCGCACGCCCGCTCCGCCCCCAGCCGCTCGCGAAACTACAACTCCCAGCACACCCCGGGGCCGGATAAGAGGCGGGGCCGCGCGCACCTCATCTCTTCCTAATTGACGTGCGCGGCGGCCATTCCGCGAACCGCAGGATCGCCGTCCCCCAATGGCGGGAGAGCGGAGGCGGGCGCTGCCGTACGCCGCTGCCGGGCCGGGCGCTGAGGGTGAGTGCTGCAGGCCGGGGGGCTCTGTCGTGGGGGTGGGAGCGGTGCCCGGGAGCGGCACCGGCGCCCCCGGGCCCGCCCTGCCTTTCTGAGGCGCCCGGGGCGGCGGGCGACCGGTGAGGAGAGGGGAGTGCACGGTGGGGGGGGAGGGAGCCAGAGAGCCGCGCCCGGCCGCGGTGGGGGAGGGGCGGGCCGGGCCGGGCCGGGCCGGCGCTGAGGGGAGCGGGGAGAGACGGGGCTTCTTCCGCCGGTGCGGGGAGCTGGGCCCTGCGCGGCGGGGCCGGGCCGGGCCGGCGCTGCCCCGTTCTCCGGGGCGGGGACGGTGACCCGAGCCCTTCCCCCGGGCTCGGAGCGGCGACACGGCCCTGCCCGCCGCTGTGGCGGCCCTGAGGGGCTCCCCCTCAGCTGCCCCCGGCCTGCTCTCGCTCCTCCGGGAAGGTCCGTGTGGCGTGTCCCGCTTCACCCCTCCCCTGGCCGTGTGTTATTTTTATTTTTTTCTCTGCGCCGCTCTGGGGGGCTCCGGGGCCTGCGAGCGCCGCTGCCCGGCCCTCAGGGCCGGCTCAGGCCCTCCCAGCCGGGCGCCGCCGCTCCCCTCACGGCCGGACGGCCGGCAACGCTGGGGTCCGGGGCCCAGCTGGGCCAGCGACCGTTTTCTGCCCCGTATTCCCTCGAAAGCGAGTCTAGCCGGCCCTTGCAGATAGGCTGCTCAGCCTCTTGTGGGGCTCGCTGGGTCATAAACTGCATTTGCTGCGAGGGCCGTGCAGAGGGTGTCCTGAAGTGTCTGAGAGGAACAAGTGCTGGGGAGGAGGCCATGGCGTTCCTTCTCTCCTCTGGAGGAAGAGGGGTGGCTCAGTACATGCAGTAGATGTGGGTGCGTGAAGTTGTTAGTCTGTCCTCCCATTTTGTGTGACAGCAGGAGTGGAGGGAATGTTCCTCTCCTACCGCAGCGTCCCCTACACCTCCATTACAGGATGTGAAAAGACTCAACTTCTTTTTCCTTTTTTCTGTATCTGATTTTGGGACTATTGAAAGCAAGCTGTAGCCTCTCTCAGAGAAAATTCTGCACATAAGAGCAATGAGGAGCTTTTCTTCTGGCCAGTCTTCATCTTTTTTTGTTGTTTCTGAAATAGGACATCTGGCCAACTGAAAGTTTTGGGTGTGTTTTGTTCTCTGGGTGTTTTCTTAGCTTCTTTGTTTTGTTTTGGATTTGAGTTTTGTTGTTGTTTGTGTTGTGTTTGGTTTTTTTGTTAGGCCGCTCATAAATATATGTCTTACTTGTCTGTAGATGTGGCTGACTGCTTGGAGCAGGCAGGCTAGTATAGCTCTATGGTAGRCTGTTTATCTCATCTTTACTCTTTTTATAGTGCCTCTCACCAAGCTTTTGTAGTATGGGACTGCTTGACCTAATTTGGATAAAACATAATAGACTCAGCTTCTGTTTTCACTAAAGTTGGTGTAGTTTATCTGAAAAAATGAGAACGTCTTTAAAGGTACTGGAAATACACACAATAGGAAAGTTTTGAAAGAGTAAAATGGCAGATTACTGTTCCCTGTGATAAAAAATTTTAAGACTAGCACTTTGATTGGTACATGCCTCTTCTGAACACAGAAATTTTTTTAATACATGCTGCATCTTTGATACTGTGTTTCCTGTTGTTAGGAGTGCAAAGAGAGGTCTTAAGAGTCAAAATGAGAAGCGAAGTCTTAAAGGCATAGCATATCATGTTTTGACAAATACAACCTATACTGGTTTTGTCACCTGTGCCTTGCACACACCAAACATTTAGGCTGACATTATTGCTTTCTTCAAGTAGTTACTTTAGTGTATTTGTGATGTTTAGGATGATTATGAAGTAAAGTCTTGTTTGTGTTAGTCAGACATGGTAAAAATGTCTACTTCTTGCTTGAGCTGATTTGCCTCAATTCATGCTAAGCATGTGGGAGACCAAGACTTTGTGTTCAGAGTGGTTTTCAGTTCATGTTGTCTAGAGAATCCATTTTTTTGGAATTGTAATTCAAACGTTAAATCAGGTCAACTTGAACTCAGTGAAAATGTTAACTTTTTTACAGAGGAAAAAATTTAACAGGAGACTTGAATGATGAATATGGGAATCAATATTCTTTTACTCCTAGTGTAAACGTTCTTAATTTAGATGACTTTAGCTTTATTTTTCTCAAGTATCTACCAGTAAGAGGAAGGTTGGTGGATATAGTCCTTAAAATGCTAGTGAGTGAGCTAGAATAAACCTTGAACTCTGTTGTTATGAGGACAACACTATTTACGCCCTTGGGAGAGCTAAATGACGGGAACAATAACTGCATGTGCAGAGCTCTGCCTATGAGAGGAAGGGGGAGTGGCGTTTTCTGGGTACAGTATCATCCTGCAGTGATGCAATAAAAAGTCTGTAAGAGTTAAAAGTATTTATTGGCTTGCTAAGTTGATCTGCCAAGTTTTCACATTTAAAAAAGTTGTGTGGGTTTTGTTTTGGTTTGGTTTTTTTTNTTTTTTTTTTTTTTTTTTTTTTTTTTTTTTTTTTTAGTCTTAATTCTAGAATTTTGAATTGGTGTCTGAATGCATCTTGCTACAGGTGTAATAGATGAGCTCGTTAACAGCTTCAGCTGGAGTTATTTGATGCTTATGGGTTGGCAGGGAGGGAGGTTGATGCTGTAACTCTAKTTGTATTATCCAGTCTTGGGAGTCTTGGTGCTGGGTTTCATAGTGACTGCTGGAGGAGGAGTGTATAGACCTTCTCACTTAATTTGGGCTATCCAGTCCTGTATAACAAATCATATTATTAAACTGAGTGGTCCTGAGGTTTTGAAAATCTTTAAGGAATTCTTATTGATGAGTATGTCTCTAAATGTGCAAAACTTGGAACTGTTTTGTTTACCTCTGTTCTTGTGCACTACTAACTTGATCTGTGGTGTAGTCAAGAAAGTAAGCTTTGCTTTATTTTTCCTACCATTCGTACAGTTCAGGTAATTTAACTTTCAATGAAGTTTCCCRAATAAGCTGATGATGCATGGAAATCTATAGCCCCACAGAAGAGGTTTGTTCTTAGAAGAAAAAAATGTTGCTGGATCATGAGACTCCTTCCATAGTCTTAATAAATTCCAGCAGTCTGATTTTCTTTATAAACATGACTCTCCTGAGCTGGGTCGTGTTGATACTGATGAACCTGCCTATGATGATTTATTTTAAGGTGGTTTTACGGTGATGAGCTTCCCTATGGGTATCCATTCTCAACTTTCTTCTTCAGAAGAAGCTTCTGAAGAGGTTAAGATTTGAGCCATTAGCAGCTAGAACGCTTGTACCTTATGTATACTTTCTGTATTAAGTATAAAGAAAGCCTACTGCCGATGTTGTAAGATTCTGAGAATTAAAGCATCTAAATAGCAATGGTACTCTCTGTCACTTAGTTTGAGAAGTGGCTCTGTCCTGTGTTGCCTTTGAGGTCTGGTATTAGATCCTCTGAGACATATCATAGTAATCCTATAAATAATCTGTTCCTTGGTATCTTGGTAAAGAAGTATGTGAATATTTAATGTGAGTAAGGTGGTCATAGCATGACAGGTCTTCTATTGTGTATTACTTTGGTTTTCTTTTCACCATAATTTTAAGATTTAAGTTCTTTTTGTTTTGGGTGTTTTGGTGTTTTTTTTTTTTTCTTCTTCTTTTTTTTTCTTCTGTGATAGCTCCACTTTGCACTTAAGCCACTTGTGGTCAAAGAGAATCTGTGCAACATTTTATGTTTAGAATCATCCCAGGTACTTGCTCCCCGCTGTATTTTTAACCCTTTCCAAAGATACTTTGTCAACATACTATTGTAGTGGGTTGTATTCAGTGTTAAATCCCAAAAGCACCGAGTCTTGTGAAACTTTCTGGGTGTTTTACATCCAAAACTGTGCTGTCTAATGAATCCATCAGACTTGTTTTTTGCTGTCTTTCAGCAGTGCAGGTACGTCAGTGAATCAGATTGCTCTAACAGGTTCTATTTAAAAACAATTCTAACAACTTGTAATTTAAAGTAAGCTTATATAAAGTTTATTTCTTTATAATCCTCAGATGTGTGTACCAACTGACATTTCCCAGGTTTTTAATGTCCAAGTATTTTTTCTAATTCTATATCTGAGGAGAATCAAGGAAAATGTCTCTTGGCTTTCTTGATGAAATAAGCTTACAGAGAATCTAATGGCATAACTTCTTAATATACCTCATATGTTGCTCAGTCTTGTTCGTCCTCTTGCTGTGAGCAGAAAACTGCTTTGCCTAAGTTATTTTCAGTTTTGGTTGTAGCTGTTAAATGAAGATGGTAGCTTGTCTTTGGGCAACTAGTTTGAAAGAGCAGATGTGGTAGGGTTAGGGATGATTCTCTCCCTTTCCCCCATCCCTCGTGCTGTGTGTCCTCCTTCTTACTTAACCTCCCTCTTCCCCTTGTCTCCAAAAAGCTCCAAAACCAAACCTATGAATAATAATCATATGGAGAGAGGAACTTCTATAGCACCTAGAAAATGTGCTCACAGAACAGTCTGTCTGGTTGGTTTTGTATGAGTGCAGAATTAGGCATGGCTTTGTTTTAAAAGTTCTTGTTCCCTGTTCAAAAAATTCAGTGAGTAAAATAGAATCTTCCCAAGAATGTTGGTAAGGCTGGCAGAAAAGCTTTCTTCCTTAACAAATGAAATGAAATCTAGGCCTTAAGAACAGTGGGGTGAAGTGTGCAAAGAGAACTCACATTACCTGGACGCAGATTGTTATGAAAATGGTTGCATAGGTGAGTCCTGCACTGAGGATGCAGGAGACTGAAAGTCAGTTCCCAGCTTTCTCTGATAGGGAGCAAACTCTGAGCCTTAGTTTTCAATGTCCCAGGTGAGAACATAAGGCTATTGCTCACATTTGTGAGAAAAACTCTGGGGTAACTATACATGTAAGTTTAGATCTTTAAAAAAACATCTTTAAAAAAAAAAAAAATCTTAAAACTATTAAAACTGAATAGGTTTATATTGGGACAGGGAGTTACGCATATCAGTTCTGAAAATTTCATCTACTGTGACCAGAATTTGCCTGTGGGCTCACCGATCGTTGAGTCTGGCGTATAGCAAGTGGTCCAAGTAAAAAAGCATGTTGACTTTCATTTTAGCTTTTGCAATCCAGTACCAGTTTTAAAGTGAAAAAATGGGAGAAAATTGAGTGGCATATTGTGTTGCTTAAAACTGTGCATAAGTATGCCTTTGGGCTTAGAAAAGTACCAAATTTAGTGTAAGGATTTTTCTCAAGCGTGTTTTGTTTTAATAATGTCACAATTCAGTGTTAATGGGTCTCTTAAGGAAGTACGTGATTTAAGAAATACAGAGAGGAAGTTTAAGAGGAAAAAAGTCAGGCTTCCTTTAACTCAAGGTTATGATTGACTACCAGTGCCATTCCATCCCACTGCATGGTCTCAGTGTTTCTTAACCTGAGAATAGGTTAATAGCATGTGTGCTGGTCTTTAAAGCGTTGATCAAGGTCAGTATCGGGAAGAGAGTTCTGCAGTTCTTGTTTAACATAATTGTTTTTTTCCTGGATCCCCTACTGTCTCCCCCCCCCCCAGCTCCTCATTGTGTGTTGGACACAGGATAATTTTACCATGAGCAAGCTTTAAGATGTGAACTTCAGTACCATGTCAGATACTCATAACTGCCTTTATGCTTACTTTTCACTTCTTCCCACTTAGCAGTTTGCTGTCTGGTGGGTAGGGACATGCACACCTACAGTTACCACAGAGTAGCTACTGTACACTCATATGCTCTTGCAGATCCGCCAGTATTTCTAAACTGAAATTTCTCTGCTCCACTTGCTTTAGATCCCTCTCAAGCTGTTCACCTCCCACCTGTTGGAATCTGGAGATGGGTTAGAGAAGAGAACTGCTTATCTGGAATTTTGTGTTCTCAGAAGATGGCTGCTTATGACACAATTCCCAGTGATACCTGCCCACACTCAAACATTGCCCGAAAGTCAATCAGTTGTTTTTCAGTTAAACTTAATTGGGATTCCTTAGTATTCTTCTAGTTTGCTAACAAACTAGCTTATTCTGGTGTTTAGTTTCAGAAATGGCTGAGAATGACTGAGGCTTCAGGCCCAGCTGTAGGTGTCTGGGGCTCAAATACCAAGCTCTGGGACTTCCCCTCTGGCTTTGGATAGAAACTGGTGACTCAGGAATGGGAATCTTGGAGGGTGGGTGTATT
>JAYKAV010002968.1:524354-637765 GCA_035582835.1 Phoebastria nigripes | reverse complement strand
TTTTTTTTTTGCCTCGTGCCTCATAAGTTATTCTTTAACCTGTTGGCCATCACCAGTTCTCTTTTTGAAATCTCTGGGACCACAGCATGCTCTGGTAGCATTGTGGCTGTAGGCAATAGTAATTCAGGGACTGAAAGGTTATTTTGCTGTTCTGAAACAAGACATTGATGTAAGCTTAAATTGAAGTCCTTTCACACATTTAAGACTTTGAAAAATTTCCATTTCATTTTGTCAGTTGTGATTAACCATTCATGGAATATGGTGGGTAGAGATTGCTAAATATCAAACATATATGGAACCAGAATTTTATCACATAAATTAATCTCCCATTTCAACAGGATTAAAACCATGTCAGGTTCTAAGAATCTTGAATTTTTAAATAAATTTTCATATTGTTCTAGTTTTTGTTGTTGCCTACTACATATTAGGTGTGTCTTTCAGCCACTTGTTTCCATAAATCTGAAAATAACATCAGTCCCCAGTGGGTTTTAAATGTGAGTGTTTCCATGATTTCTGTCTCTGCTGGAGCTGGACTCTTGTTATGGCAGGAGAAAAGAACTTTCACATGGATGAGACTAGTGGGCTTGCTGAGGGAAGAGCGTATCATTTTGCCTAGTGATTCTGCAGAGCAGAACTGTGTAAGAGAAGGTTGTCATAGAGAAACAGTGATGGATATTCTTAAAATGCTGTCACTACAATGTTGTTCATTTAGCTGTGGATTCACATAACTACACAGAGTGTGACATTTGAGACTCTGTCAGGTTACCTTCTCAGGAAGTCGAGTTAATTAATGTGATGGTATGACCATCACCAGAAATTCCAAGCAAATGTTTCCTGTCCAGTACTCTGTTTTCAGTATTTCCTATTTTTCTTATTCTTTGTTTCCAACTCCTATTATATATATGTATGATTGTCTCTCTAATTCCCTGCTGACTGAGACACAGTATGTTGTGCAACACCTAAAATGTAGAGACTTACTACAGCACTTTCATTTCTTTTAAATAATTGTATCTTTTTGGAGGTGAGACACCTCCTTATTTGGTTGTATTTCAAATAGTTTGGGAAATAAATTCATTTTCTGTCTGATGATGAAACCAAAGCATTGAATATATTATATCACATGGCTCTTGGCTTTTAGGAATGCTTGATGGAGTTATAACTAAACTTTGAAAACTAATGCTATTAAATGATACAGTGTTTGTTATGCTATTTAACTGATAGATGCTTTCTGTTAAGGAAAATGAATTGACATTCAGTTTATAGTAATTTTATAATTATGGTTGCTCAAGCATTCTTGCGAGATACATATCTAGCTTAGTTATTCAACTTCCCATAATGGTCAGAGAGGCTAAGCACCTCACAATTATTCATGTGTTTATCCTCATGGACTTCCAGTGAAGGTCAGGGACATTCACCGATTAAAGGAAACAAAGAAAATTTAAGGACTATATTCAAGCCATTTAATATGAACATGGTGACCACTTCTTTATAGAAAGGAGAAACTGGGAAGCTTCTGGTAGCCATGAAGAGCACAAATCTTGAGTTGCTCAATCTCTTGAAATTGAATGTCTAGTTGTGACATTGAGCTTACACATGTAGACCAAGTGGTGAGACCCTACGTATCACAAAAAAAATTGTTCTGCCAATAAAACCTCAGCCTTCTAGCTCTTCAACACCTCCTCACTCATCGTCTCATTTTTTCTTGCAATATTATCCAGTAATACTGTGGTAGCTCCTATTTCTGAAGGAAATCTGGTAACAATCCCAATTGTATAGGACAGAATATTAAACTAAGCTGTAGTGCATAGGGTAAGGAGTCAGTATACTAGATTCTTCTCCTGGATCTCCTTTTGAATTTATGAAGTTTTCAGATTCTTTAACATAGTCACTATATGTAAAGAAAGGCAATGTTGTTTACTTGTTTACCTTGTTAAAGAACTTCCTAGTCCCATCCCTGCCATCACTATGGGATGTATAGCATTGGTGAGAAAAAGCTTATGAAAAGAGGGGAAAGGTTTTCATCAAAGTGATTTAGCTTTGAGATGTGTGCGTTTTTGTGAGCAATTTTATATGCTTGCCTTAAGAAGATGGCAGATTGTTAGCCTCTATAGTCAAGTTACATAGCAAGAGTACTAGGATGCCTCAGTGCGCAAGTGGCCTGAGGCTGATGCTTGGTGTGAATGTCTTCCAGCTACTCGTGTCTACTGTCAGGGAAAGCACAGAGCCRCATAAACATCCAGGTTTGCTTACAGTACAGGTACAAATACAGTGGGTTAAGTAACTTTAACTGATTTATGCAAACAACTAAACTGTGTTTGTTAAAACTCAGCCAGATGAGGTTCAGGAACTAGTTGCAAAAATGGGTGGAGCCTGTATTAAGGATTGAAATCTTTGGTTCTGATGAATTTGAAAGGACAAGTCAAGAAAACAAAAAATCATCATTTGTCACTTTGGGAGGATGTTAAATGTGTGTGTGTCATTAGTTTAATATTTGCTAAAATGATAAACTGAATTATCCTAAAATGATTTTTGTAAATCGGCAAATAAATGAGGAAAGAAATAACTGCTTTTCCTACTGGCTTGCTGATGATTTTGATTTGTAAGTTTTCAGAAGACACATATATTCCATTTTCTATGGAAGTATGATTTGAAAATGGGCTGTAGTTAACAGACAATACCATAGGCGTCCGGCTTTTAAAAGTCATGTATAGAATTTTAGAGGGAGTACTCTCTATGAATAAAAAGGTCATCATGAGTAGCAGTCCTACAGTAGAATCTCTATCTACGTTTGTGATTGTTACCTTTTGTATGGAAATTATTGCGTGTTTTTTAAACTAATTGCTGGAAAATGTATTCTTTTATTTTCATCACAACTTAACATGGATCTTAGTTTTGAGGTAGAATGACTTGTTGACTTCTTTTTCAGTAACTGTAAGCTGAGCACCTATACTGTCTATTAATTAAGAGCAGCAGGGTGTCTATTATGATAAATGACTATTAGTAAGTACCTGACAAGTATCAAATGTTTTAGTTATGGAATGGAAGTTGTAGACTTGGTCATCAGGTAAATACTAGTAATATTTTTTTTCTGTCTTGAAGTGCAATGAGAGGCAGAATTCACCAGTGACTTCCCCGGGATCTTCCCCTCTTGCACAAAGAAGAAAACCACTTCCAGACCCCCTGCAAATCCCACATCTTAGTCTTCCGCCTGTACCTCCTCGTCTGGATCTTATTCAGAAGGGAGTAGCACGGTCACCATGTGCCAGCCCAACTGGATCACCAAAGGTAAGTCTTATTGAACCATTATTTCTTTATATACGAATATTGAGAAATTGTATTTGGTTGTTTTCAAGGTGAGCTTGCTTTTTTTGTTTTGGAAGATAGACTATTATGAAATTTTCCATGTGTATTTTCTTTTTCAGGAGTTTGCTCTGTCCAAAAGAACTTTTTAATTCCTTGTAGCTTAGAAAAACTTTAGATTAGATCCACATTGATTATGTCTCTTATCTCCCTCAGTTGACTTTGGCAAGTGCCTGTCAGATGTTTACAGCTACATGTGTTGATCAAATGTGACCTCTGTTTGTCTGATGATTATATTGCACTTGGTTATGGTCAGAATTTTAAAGACATTGCTGTAATGGATCAATTCTGTAGTAAACCCCAATTCATGAAAATAAATAGAAATGAAAGTTTCCTGAAAATAGATTTTAAGGTCATTATCTCATTTAAATTATATGTTGTGCTCTGATGATTATTTATGCTCAATTTCCACAGTATCCTTAGAAGAAAAATATGTGCAGATACCCTACTTTCAAAACCTTAACTGGCATATATTAGGACTCAAGTTTCAAGGGAAATAATAATGACTGTATAGCTAATAAGTTGTATGCTGTGTTTTGTGAAACTAATGATACTAAAGAGTTAATGATTTTTTGAGTGGATAAGTATGAATGAGAACAAATACTATGTTTGTTGCTCTCTACTATGAGTTGATAGTTYTGTTGTGATTGCTGTATAGAGAGGGGGAATTAGATTTAAATTTTGGTTTTTAGATGATGAATTCAAATTCAAAACATGACTTGAAACCTGTGTGCTCATAATAATCCAGTATGAAGTACCCTATTTATTTTGTCAGGTTTTTACTTCAAGCTTGAAAATCAACCTCTTTTGAAGATTTGAGCCGTTTATAATTTAGAGGAAAAAATAGAAGTATGAATAGTTTCTTTAAGCTTCTTTCATCACTTTTTATATTATACAAGGGAATTTATAACACATTGAGGATATATGCTAAACATTTGGCACATCCATTAAAAATTAATTTTACAATAGCGTATTTTTACGAAGTTCATGTCTGATGAAAAACAGAAAATCAGAAATACCATTAATATTGCTTTAAATTTTTCTGTGACATTATTTTAAAAATGCTGTTTCTTTCCTTGAAACTTTTCCTGGAAAAAAAAAAGATATTTTCGGGGAGTGAAAGGGAAATAGGACGGGGGCAACAAGGAATAATTTCATACTTGAAAAAAATTCATATAAAAAAAAAAAAAAAAAAAGACAATTTAGTCCTGCCAAGACTACTTCTTCAGTCAAAAAACTCTTCTCTTTTTCTGCAATGGAAAACTATAACTATAATTATAACTGTAAGCTATAACAAAAAATTTGGACCTAGTCATTGTGTTCCTGCCTTGACAGTGAGAATAACTATTTTTTTCTTAAGCAGCAGCTGAATTAAACACTTCTTTATTTAATATACTGTCCTATTTATATGAATAGACCTGCAGGTAGAATAACTTCATTTTCAATCTAAGTAACGTATTGAGGTGCTGCTCGAAGAATAATGGTGGGCTAATCTGTGAAGTTGAAAGCAAATACTATTCTTTCTTTAAAACTTTTGTGGCCTCCATCTCTTCAAGTGGTGGTAATATGCAGGCTTACCAGAGTCCATGAAAATTACACCTTCCAGGGGAAATCATCTTCCCTGTATTTCTCACGGTAGCTGGTGGTAAGAGAAAAACATTTCGTAAAGACCTGACCCAAGTGTTATTTTGTAAAATGCTGTCAGTAATTCACTCCTAATGAAAATGTTTTGTTTTTATCAGATTTGTGCTTTCAGAAGCTCTACAGCTACCTGTATAAGTGTGTGGTTTGGGGTTTTTTTTKGTTTTTTTTTCTGGCAACTTGGTTTTCAGCTTTTTCCAAACATTCCTCAGAATTCATTTCAGCAGCTAAATAAGTGATTCAAAGGATCAAAGCAAAGGATTCTGGAGAAAAGTTATGGGTCAGATAAATCTGCCTCAGTTTTCTTTTTTCCCATCCACCTCCTTCCTTGTGTTACTCATGCAACAGCAGAAATGGGGGCATGCTTTCTGAAGAGAGGCCAGGTTGTCTGCAGAATGCAAAGACAAGACTAACATTTAACCTACTGGCAAGTACTCTTGTGATGCCTTGAAAATATCTCAATTAGAAATGGTAAAGCCACACTTGATCATGGGAGAAATATGCATGGCTATATGTAACTTTTTTTTTYCCCACTTACTGTGTTGTTTAGTCTTCTCCTTGTATGGTGAGGAAACAAGACAAACCTTTGCCAGCACCACCACCTCCCTTGCGTGATCCTCCACCACCCCCACCAGAGAGACCCCCTCCAATTCCACCAGACAACAGGATAAGCAGACACCTGCATCATCCGGAAAGCGTGCCTTCCAGAGACCAGCCGGTGCCGCTTGAAGGCTGGTGTCCCAGAGATGTGTTTGGGACAAGTCAGTTAGTAGGATGTCGAATAGGGAGTGATGCTTCTCCCAAACCAGGACTGACTGCAATTTCAAACATAAATGGAAGGCACAACCGCCTAAGTTCTGATCCAGGATTTATGAGGAAACATAGACGTCACGAGCTGCCCGTGGAAGGTGCCAAGGTATGAGATGAGCTGAATGTGTTGAATCCTAATTTGATACCCTACTGCAGCGTTGTCTTGCTTTAGCTAAAGTTTATATTTGTTTATATTATGTTTATATTGGTCAGTGTTGATCTGCTGTTTCCGAATCTTTCCTGTTGATACTTAATAATAAGCTGGTCATAAATAAAAGGTTTGTTAAATACTGTAATTTGTAAAGCAACAGTACATGAGGGTCTAAGTTACAATTTTAACACGAAACCTTCAAAAAATGGCTTGGAGAGAAAATTCTAGATTTGCTATATTCTTCTAGCAAATTATCCATACAGTTGGTGCATGATAATAATATAGCACTGTATGCTGTAGTATCGTTATATAGCATCTCAGGTCCACTTTGGAAGTGTCTTATGCCAAAATTGTGTATGCATTTGCTGATGGAGTAGTAGATGTTCCAGTTACCTCTGTCATAGGTGAGGTGAAGACTTGGTAACCTCTTCAATATGTACAGGTGATGTATACAAATATAATTAAATTGTCAGATATATTGTGTGCATTAACATAAAAAGCTAAATATTCTAAAGGTCAGTTGTGTCGTTCATCAGTAAAACATTATTTTCAAAAGAGCATTAAATTAGTCATGATGTTCAGTATACTCTAATGGAAAAGATCTAACCTGCCTTGACCCTAAGAAAGAGGAAACATACATCCAAAGCCAAGCTAAATGTAGAATCATTTATTGTATCTTTACCACTGGCTATATGGGCAGCATTCTTGAAAGTGCTTAGTGGCTTGTTTACAGTAATACGCATATCTTTAGCTGAATTTTTCCTCCTTTGTACTTAAATCAGAACTCCAGCTGCTAGAGTTGTACATTGTTGTAATTTGTCCATAGCAGCTTTTGACTTCTGTTGGACAAATGTCCAGTGTAATGTCCAAAAATCCATTTTCAGTGCTGAGGGCRTTCAGAGTTGTCACTTGCAACCTTTCCACTGATTGTCTAGCTTGGTTTGGCTAGGGGGCATCTGCTTGTCACCCACAGGAGAAGTATGTTTTCCTGTCCTTGGTTGCAGTGAATAGTATGTATGTCTATAACTATGGTGTTTCTTCTGTCAAAAAAGTTGAAGGATTGTTTCTATATGTTAATTGAAGATATCTGGGGAGGAGAGCGTAGAGGGAGTAGTTCTGGCAGCTTCAGACAACTTGCAAGACTATGTACAGTTGGGGAGGCTTAGGTTTGAGAAGAGATCAAGTGGTGATGGCCTAAGAAAAAATTCCTAGTTCCTCTCTAATCAGTTTTATCAAAGCAGCTCAGTAATTTATTCATAGAGCAGGTTATTAACTCAAAGCTGCTCTTCTTTTTTTTTCTTGAAGACTGCATAGATTGTGCTAAGAAGGATGGACTTGTGGTTAAGTCACGGTAGTTAGAAATCATCAATTTTTCTCTCTGTTTGCTTTTCCCAAGGTCACAAGCTATTTAACCTTTCTATCTCCGTTTTAATATTTTTTTTTTTATATATATGGATGTTTTGGTTATTTTGAAAGTACGTTACTGAAATTCAGTTAGTATTGGTAAAGAACRTTGACATATATGATGGAAGGTGCTTAAGATGTTATATATAATTAGAATGTCCTTTTATCAGCATTGAGGCAAAACACCAAAATTTTACTTACAACTAGGCTGTTGTTTAAAATGCTATACATCTTCACCTGATTTTAGAAGGATAGTGGGTTTATATCTTCATATAGCATTCCATTTGTGGTCTGGTGCAGTATTGAAGCTGATGGAATGAATACTTCTCAAATCAGAATAACCACTCAGTGTAGAAGTGCCATTGTAGTCTGGAGAAGTTACGTATGTATTTCTTTAACCAAATGCTGTTTGAACTGTCATCTTCAGGTTATAGATCTAAGCCATTTGGTTAAATGGAGCAACTGACAACTCTGAATTATCGTTTCAGGCTGTATGCACATTCACAAGGGAAACATTCAATGAATTTTCATCCCTGATTCATGTGTCAATTGTAATATAATCTTTTTGCTATTGCTAAAAGAATCAGGAAGACAATCCTGTGGGTAGGGGGTGGATTCTGGCAGGCACTGTATCACAGAGTTTTAAAAACGTTAATATGTTTAGCATGCTGTACCTGTTGTTTTCCCACTGCACTTATCTCTCTCACTTTGATCAGTTTGCAATCTCGAAATCTTAATTTTCCCCCAAGCAGTTCAGCTGTAACTGAGTAGTCCATCTAATAACCGTGATGTGGAACTTCCTCTTTTGGTGAAGTTTTAAGCTAACGTGTTCTACAGCTCCCAAATGGGGTGAGCTGAAACAGGTATGAAAGAGTCACTTCAGATAACAGCTCTGTAGTGTGAACTCCTAGGAAAGCCTTTACCCATAATCTTCTCAAGGTCTATTTTGTAATAACTAGTTGATGAACATCCATGATGATAAACGGGAGGAGAGACCTATTGTAACACTTGTGCGATTTTTAGGTCTTTTCAAATGGTCATCTGATAAATGAAGAATATGATGTCCCTCCACGGCTTTCACCCCCTCTTCCAGCTGCCTCCATCATCCCTAGTATAAAGTAAGTTAATATTTGTAAAAGAAATGTGTTAATGTTAGATAATAGCACTGATTCTCTGGTGCTAAAAGAAAAACGGGAAAAAGAAAGATAACACATCAACTAATATAACTTGGTGATACATTTTCCATAAACTTTAATGTGGCTTTACAAAGGAAACGTAAATTGTATTGATTAAGTGGGAGCAGTTCTAATGTTAATTGAACATACTACATTTTCATAGGAAGAGAGAATAAATTGTGGCAGATCTTGCTCACAGGCATTTGGCAATGGGAGCAGACACTGGTTTTGCTTTACTACTACAGAAGAAGTGTGGTCAGAGCTATTTATGGCAGGAGATGAGAGATTCTAGGGAAAGTACGTAGGGTAAAGAGCATTATTTGTGTGTGTTCTGCCCCTAATCTAGTCATGCTTTTGAGGGCTTTCTACACATAATGGAGCTTTATCCAGGGTTCACGCCAGTATCTTTTCTTTGTTGTGGCTAAAAACCAACAAAYAAAAACATTTTATATCCATTTTAAATGGAGTCAACCTCCCTGAGTTCCAGAATATGGTTTGGGAAATTTTGTCATTTGAAGCTGCAGGCTACTCTCAGTCTTCCAGTAACATGGCTGTTTATTTGGTACCAAGATGTTGCTGTGCATAGCAAGTATCTTTGGACGCTGAATCACACAGATTTTTCTACAGAACAAGATATATTTAAAATAGAAAGCTTGGAAGTGCTACAAAGTAGTTTGTTGATTTTTTTGTGTGTTTTTGTAAGGAAATCAGAGCATATCACAATGTTTGATGTTATCCTACAGTTTCTTTCCAATGTACTCCTTGTGATTCTTGCTGTTAAATAAAATAATTGGGCAGTCGGTAYGTATTAATACTGAGAATTTTCTCATTAGTGTGTAATTTTGCCATATCTTCAGCACTCGTTCCATTGTTGTTCAGTTAGTGGTAACATAAGACAAATATATTTCAGCACTTCATTAATATGCTGGTTTTTCTCTCCCTAAGCGCTAGAATAAAGGTGCAGTGGAGCATTGACTTTTTCATTCAGAAGCATGTGTTCAGGTGGAATAATTGCTGAGTTGAAGCTCTCCATGTTTACTTACAGTTCAGAAGCAAATTTTAGAACATTATCCAGACATTTTTGTAATCGAATGTTGTGATGTAACCTGACTGAGGTAAGGTATCACAGGAGTACCGTTCAGACACCTCATGTAATCAATCCCCTCTATAGATTGGTCTCCTTGGATTGACGACTACTTCCATGATACAATGCAACCCCTGGGATGTTCCACACCCTGTCAGTCAGAAAGAGAAAGCAATAACTCTGATAGACAAACTAAATACTTTCATATTACAAAGCAAATTGAATTCTGAAGAGGGGAAGATTCTTATTTTTATTTTTCATAGTGTTGAAATAACAAAACATTCTGCTTCATGAAAATCCCATTTTTTACTYGGATTTTTGCAAAGGTAGCCTAGAATCAAAGTACAATGTATACATACACCATACAGTGTTCATTGGAAATTCCACAGGATATTATAGCAATGTGGACAGGCACAAAATCCACGTCAAGCCAATCCAAAACTAGAATGTGTGAATTTAGCTTGGGCAAAAGAAATATCTTTATTAACTGAAGTCTTCTGAATAGAAAACTGATGTATTCCAGCCAAAGGAAAATCTTCATTGGCTAAAACCAAACTCCATAAACTTTTCAGGAAGAAATTAACTTTCATTTCTGGTTTGGTTTTGTACTTAAACCTTTTAAAAAATACACAGCACATTTTAAAGTTTGATTTTTAAAATGTAAAAATATCAATATATAACCTAGGGGTGAGAAGTTCAAATTATCTAATTAACAACTACTAAAATGTCACATGGAATGGCTGTTAAAGTTAAAAATTGATCATTGTATGTTGTTTCTTGAAATGCTAATATGTCTGTTTTAAATTGATTTCAAGTAAGTTTTTGTTACCACTAGAAAATACCCCGATAATCTATAATAGTGTGGCAATATGTAGGTGGAAAAACTGGGGGAGGGAGAATCTTCAAAAATAGTAAGTTTAATAAGTTTAATATTTCCACCAACCACAACAATTGCTTTCAAAAAGATAGTCTAAATAATATTTAGCATGATTTAATTGGAAATATTGGAGAGAATATTTTTACAGCATATTTTTCCTCCTATTAAATTGACTGCACTAAGCCCTCATAAATATGTTGAACTGTACTTGATCGAAAATACTCTTGCTTTCCAGAAGTGTGCTACTGCAATCAATCTGGTGCAAGTTTCTCATTTTTTTTTTTTTTCTACTTTCCGATCTCTGCAGTTGTGGCTTGAGAGCTAGTTTGTTTCATACAGCTGCAAGGCATTTTATTTTTTCTAGTTATTATCATAAGTCTGTAATTTCAAAGGTTTGACTGAAGGTCATTGACCATGAATGACATGTCTTAGTCTAAATAATGAGGAGGCAAAATGACCCTTARTTGAAACTTCACAATTCTGAAATATCCCTACTTAACTTGTTTGATCAGGTTTTACTGAATAAAACATTACAAATATGACTTCATTCTTTTTTCTTTACTAAATTACATTAATAGAAAAGCACTAGTGTCTTTTTTTTCTGGAAACAGTGCTGATTTATTTTCATTTTACTAAGTTGATTATTATTAACCATACTTCAATAATGAATTGTTGGACTCATGTTAACCAAGCATCTGATCTTTATTTTCCACTCAGCCAGTATGTTGCTGACCCTACATGTTAAAACAGTTGTTGTTTTATTGGACTGCTGTAATTATGTCAGATTATTTTTAGCAGCTTTGATCAAATTGCTATTTTATTCTAGAAAAAATAAATAAAACTTTTATGTCAAAGATACAGAACCGTTCTTCCCTAAAACTTAGAAATTTTCAAGTTAAATAGTGTTTGTTTTATTCCTCTGAGTAGGTCCTACATCAATAGGTAGTATTGCTACATCAATAGAAAATCAGCCTCTCTGTCTTGAAAGTGCTTTATACCACTGTGATGTTTTCTGTAGAAATAGAGAGCGTCTATTTCTGAGTACGTAATGAGACATCCAATTCCAAGTACCTTTTGTATTCTATAAATATATTAGGAATATCTAGTTGCTTTGAGGTAGTTGAGGGAAAAGTAGCACCGAAAGGTATTTCTCCTCTTGCTATCCCTTCTATCTTGCTAAGAAACTTTGAAGGTGAAATCATAGTTCCATTAAAGGCAACCGTGGCTTGGAAATCCCAGCTCCCTTAAAATCAGCCTTTGGCATGGCGCTTCTCCAGCGGCGTTAGAAGGAGCACTGCTGACGTGCAGGTTCTAGACATCTGAGAGATGATGCTCTGGAGGACACAACATGCCCTTAGCTCATAGCTTGACAGGCCAATGAGTTTGGATGCATCAGCTGTTCTGTGGTAATTCTCGTTGCTTTGCAGGCTTACCCTGTGACAAATAGAAAATTGTGTCCTCCTCTATGAATGAAGGTGAACTGCTTTATATGCACTTTGGTTTTTAGGGTAGAGCACACTCAAGGGCAGTTGACAATTGTTGACTTGATCATGTGGTCCATATAACTTAACACTTATTTTGCTGAAACAGAGTTTGCTTTTAAGGCCTTACAAGATTAAAACTTTTGTCTGTACTAGCAAGTAGTACTCTGCATGGGACAGAAGAGTTGATAGTAAGGACCTGGAATCTGTACTGTACATGTTATGGGGCAGCAGTTCAACTAGCTATAGTCTTGTCCCATGAATGTGAACAGTCCTTAGCAATCGGAACATAGTAGGGGCACACTTGGAGTGTATAATGTATTTTAGTTTAATCTGAAAAGTATTCAAGTTGTGCACTCCTTGGTACAAATCAAAGCATGGTAAGTGGGGAGATCAAAGGGATTCATTTCAAAAGCACAGTCCTGATCCAGAGTGAAATACATGGACTGCAAGTTCATTGTGTCTAAGTTCTGTAAATCAGCTTACCAGTAAATGATGGAAGGGGAACCTTTCCCTGAAATACTTCTGAATAAGTGTGAGATGTTGGTTTCCCTGGAGTTCTGTTTAGAACTAAGCTGGACATTAAGTGGCTCGACAAAAATGAATTCTCACATCTTTTCCTGTTTTGCCTTTGGCCCTTGGTGCTCAGTAGGATAAGAGAGATTGACATCTAGCCTTTCATTTAACAAACCAGAAAATACAAAGTTATCGCTTACCAGAATGTAATTCTGACTTTCAATTTTAAAATATTTCCACTTAAGGAGTAGGAAGGGGAACTAGAGAATATATAAACGCAAGGTACTGGTCAGTTTTGTATTCTTCTGTACAAAAATCTTCTAAAGATGTAAGAGCAATTAAGTTTTTTAAAGTGTAATTACAGAAAATTTCACCAGCTTCATAAACAGATGCCGAAGTGTTTCATGTCTTCGCTTATAATGACAATGTTCATCTGTTTAGTTACAAAAAACTGTAAAATATTTGTCTATTTATCTTACTAGGTGGTTTTGTGTACAACAATGGAGTTGGTCTTAGAACAATAGAGATTTAATAAAACAATTTGATCTTGAAGAAATTTCAATAACCACGGAGAAAATGGGATAGACATCTAGCAGAACAATGCAAAAGATGTTTGGAGTTAAATATCATTACAACTGGAGTAAATTGGAAGAGCAATATGATTTTTTAAAAATATGAATTCTGAAATATTAATAAAATATAATGTAAATACAGGACAATTTAGGACCCTAATGGAGAGTGTATTAGCTATATGTTAGTACTCTAACTCTTCTACTGCTTTACAAATCCAAAGCACCTTTCAAATATTAATCACATAATAATATTTACAACCTGGCAAATATTTTCCTTACTTTAAAGATAGGGAAAGAGACACTTCACTAGTGTGAAGAAYTTGTCTAAGACTACACAGTATTCAGAAGCAGGAGACTTGGAACTTACGACTTTAATAATAGCTCCAAACCAGTAACAATTTCTCAGCAGTGCAATAATGTTGGGAAATTGATTTTGGCATGTGTGTGCACACTAGTATCCTGCGAATAAAGGTGTAGCTTTGTTATAACGTAACAGGTTCTTGTGTCTACTGAATAAATAAGAAAAAAAGCAGGGACATGAACTAGGTGAAGAGGGGAAAACTTTTTTTGCATTCCTTGAGTATGCCAAATTTATTTAGTTTGTAAATTATCAGTAAGTAAATCCTCTAGCTTTCCTGTCTGAGAACTGTTTTTATCAGGAAGCTGATAAGACTAGCTATTATAATGCTGTACTTAGTTCAGGTGATGATCAGGCTCTCAGTTTTACTCTGTAGATTTCCTTAAAAAAATTAACTTAATTCACAGTATTCCAGGAATCAAAATTTCTCCTATAACCAGCTTCACATAGGGCCTTCAGAGAAGGGGGTTTTTGGTTGTTTTTTCCCATTATAGCCTTTGAAGAGGGCTTCAAACAATACTACCAACCTGGTTTGGTTAGTATTGGACTTTTGGTATTGGTCGGTATTGGACATTTCTGGTCTAGATATTAATATTTCAAACATTGCTATCTGCAGAAGCCAGCAATTCAATTTGTGATTATTTTCAAAAAAACACAGGCTTATATATACATATATAACATCTATATATACATATATAACATCTCCAGAACATGCTGGATTACCATGTAAGAATGATTGCACGTCCACAGAAATGAGAAAATTTATTCTTTGTGAGCCTTTCAACTGTCTACCTGAGAATGCTACAGAGTTCTCATTGTCCCGGTACATTTTTTACCTTCTGTTCTTTAAATGGCTGTACAGCAGTGGCACAAACCTCTTGTCCATCTAAGAAATGAAAGATGGAAAAAGCAATTTCACACTGCGTTGCTGTATGAAATTTTGCTCCCTCTGCAGAAGGTGGTTTAAAACTACAATATAGAGTTTGCAGTTCAGTGCCATAAATCTTCTTTCCCCCTGTCTTTGGGTAGTATGTCTTTGCAAAAGAAGTTGGATTCCCATCTTTCCTGAACTTGTTTCTGAAGTCAAAAGTATATTACTGATTGAAGGAAAGAGTGCCTGAGAGGTTACAAGTATCTAGGGAGCTCTAGACTTTGAATATATTCAAACAAAAGCAGCACATCTGCCCCTTTCTTTCTCTGTTCTTTTTCTTTCTCCCTTTATTTATTTATTTATTTATTCRTTTAGTGACAGGCTAGTGCTCATGGTAGTTAGTTATTCGTTTTTGTTCACAGAGTACCTGGATGTTCTGAAGTCATGTGGCATCATCTACAGTACATAGTGAAAGACATATGTTTTTCCTTTGTGAAGAAGTGTCCTGTGTGAGTCAGGTGCTGCTTGTGTTGAAAAAATGAGGAGATAGGCCTGGCCTGTCATTTCAGCTCTTGCCCTTATGATAAAATCAAACTAATTAGACCACAGGAGGAGAAAGTATGTCCACTCCCTTCTCATATTTCCTTATAGTCCTTAAGAACTTCCCTAAACGATGTATGAAGTAGATGTATCTTGTAATGTAGCATGTGGTTCAGCTCAGGGCCATTAGCCATACTTTCAAGCCACAAATCAAAATGGCTGTGGATGCATTGCACATCTTTATTCAAGGTCCTCCAGCTGCTGGCTTTTTTGTGGCAAAGAATAAAGGTGCTATTCACTGCATAATGCAATATCCAGATGATTTTTGAAGTTATACACTTATTGCTCTTCATGTTCAGCTAGTTTAAGAATCAAATTTCTGTTTGTGGTTTTCATGTATGATCAAGCTGAAGTTAAATTAAGTCCTTAATGTAAGCTGTTGTATTTCAGATGTTTTGTGAGTTTCTTGTTTATCTTAATGTATTGGAGTAATTGCTATAAATGGAGGGGCTCTATGTATAAAAGAGTAGATTATGTTGATTGCTAGACCTATAACCTAGCTAGTTATATTTTATGAAGGCCAAAAGATATGTTGAGCTTGTTAATATCTAACAAAATTACTTTCCCCAGACTGCTCACTAAAATGAAATTTTTGCCCATCATTTTGTTTACACTCATATAACAGAAAACCAGATAATAGGAGTTAGTTTTTTGTTTTAAAAGAAATCTCATATCCAGCAGTATTCTTCACGATGGAACTTGTTACCTGTAAATGGAGATTGTAAAGTCTACCTCTTTGCTGGGCTTCCACTGCTTTCAAGAAGTGATACAAATCACTGTCTGGGAGGACAATTAAAGACAATTATTGTTTGAAGTAAAAATAATTTAAAATACAGGCAAGTTCTGGGAGGTCGATAATGTTATGGCTGGAACAAGACTTCACTGAAAGGGTGAATATCTGCTGCCTCACTGAGCCCTGCTAAATACTATTTGCCCTGAATTAACGTTTGTCTAGTTCTTTTGATAAGTGCAAACAGGTTAAGCCTTGTAAGTGCCTATTTAGTACTGTAATTCTTTGCAATTCTTTGCTATGTTGTGCTTGCTTAAAGTAGCTGTTTAACTCTTAGAAGGTCAGCTGCCCTTTTCTCTATGCATTCTCAGTGACARAAAAGCCAGTAACCTTACAAGTTTGTTTGCCATGGTGTTTTTGTTACCTTGTATGTAGCAGATGTGTATTAAGGATGTTTAGGCTGAAGAAGGCTATTTTCTGTATTATACTGAGGTCAATTATGTAACAGTTAAGGCAAACCTGATCTTTTTCTTATCTCCTTAGGTGCCCTGTTCCTTCAGCAAATTCTCTGTCTGATAAATCAAGGGATCACACAGATGATGATGATGAATACAAAGTTCCTTCTTCACATCCTGTAATACTGAGCTCACAACCACCTCATGGTCATAATGTAAAACCTCTTGCTCGGTAAGGTCATTTAGCAGCCTTGAAGGCAACTTATTTACAAAACCTCTGCTTTTTTCAAAATTTAACTGGATTCARTATTTATAATAATGGTTAAGCTTGCCTGCCTTCTAAAATGTCCTATCTTTTCAAGCTTGGATTACTTATGCTTCTGTTTCATTTGACCACCACCACAGTCATAAACCTGTGAAGTTCACTTTATTGTATCTCTGTTGTGTCAGAACTGGGTATTTTTTGCTTTTGAATACCATTTCTGCAGTTGATCCGTTTTTCCCTTAGGTTGAGGTTTTCAGAACTGACTGGGAGATTCAACCCCCACAACTCTTGCAAATCTAATTTTTAGGAGAATTGTGTGACTGAAATTCCCGAAGTCAGCTTTGAATATCTTAAACTTTCACATTTTATATAATTCATTTTAAGAAGCAACACAGTAGTGAAAAATATGTGAATTGGCAGCTCTATGTACATGCTTTTATTCTCTTTTTGTCCCATGTGTACTATGTCGTCTTGGCTTTTTGAGCCTGTTTCACAGTATATTTTCTTTGTGCTTCTTAGGAAGAGAACTTTTTTTTAAATTCAGATGGAATATATCTCTTTTGCTTTAAACATGTTCTAAAATAATATCTCCAAACTGTCACAGTTCTGAATTATTAATGGATTATGGCAAGGAGATTTGGAGCCAAGGGACGTGGCAACTGAAGGCTGTGTCATTCCTGGTGAACAACTTCGTCTTTGACTTGTAAAAAAAAATCTGAATGTCTGGAATTAAGAGAAAAGTCTTGGGAAAAAGAAGGGCCAATTCTCTACTGGTCTTGTAGGTCAAAAGTATGATATTAAAATCAAGTATTGATCTAAAAAGTTCAGACTCTTCTGCTATTAAAAAAAATGCAGTGACATATTGCCATTTTTTCCTCTTTCTCTCAGAATGTGATGTCAAGGACCCACCATCAATAAAGCTCGACATGTCTCTCATCCCAAAATTAGCCAATTACAATTTTTAGACCTCTTCAATCAGACATTTAGAAGAGGTGGAAAAAAGGTCATAGTCTGATCACTCCTTGCATGCAGGTTAAAAATTCTGTCTTTATTAGAAATGCTGATCCAACCTTTACTGTGTAGATGTGAATATTACGCAGTTGTAAGAGCCTTATGGTCCTGAGTACTTAAATTCCTATCTACCCTATGAGACTTTAAAAAAAAAACCAAAACCAATGATGAATAAAACTCTCAATGTTGGCCAAGCAAAAACATGGGAAGGAAAAAAAAAAAAATTCCAAGGTCCTAATCCTTTTTACCTGTGCCATTTTTTATCTAAGTGTGTTGTGCTTCTGCATGGGAATGTCTTTCTGTACCATGCAAAGTCATCTAACAGAGACCAAGTTGCTTGCATGACTGGAGTTACACAGGATGGAACCTTTCTTAGACAAGAAGTCTGCAACAGAAGAGAGCAGTATGTGGACAGGTTACCTTGGTTTAGCAGCTTCTGAGGGCTATGTCTAGGTTAGTAAGTAGTGTGGTGCAATAGGAGTGGGTCTGTAGAGGGGACCAATTGACTCCAAGGACCCCACATCCACACTGTATGTTTTGGGAAGTTTTGGATTCAGACTAGCCCTAACGTGGTCCTGTGGCTGGAGTACCCTTTAGTAATTGCCACACATTGGATGAGCTCCTGCGGGACATCTTTTGAGTTAACATCATCCAGAAGCAATTGAGTCTGCATGCTCTGAGACCTCTCTGCAATGTAAACCAAAGTGCTGTAAGTGGAGATGACTTGTGGAGATTTGTTTCAATTCATACTCCTGACCTGAACTAAAATGCTGGTATTTAAATGCACCCTGAAAGATTCTTGAGAAAATAACCAGCTGGAAAACTAGAAACTTCTCATTTTCCGGTATCCTTCTTTTGCAGAAAAAAAGAGTTGAGTGCTTTCAATTGGCTGGTACAGGATCTCACCAGGCCATTAGAATTATTAATAGAGGCTGTAGATGGAAAGCTGATTTAAAAGCTTTTTCTAGTTTTTAGTTTATTTTTTAGCTAGCGTACTTGGTCTTGGACTTATGGTCAGTGTTTTGGCATTAATCCAGGAGTTGCTACAGAGAAAATACCTCACTTTGCCATTCAGGTTGCTCTATGATTAAAACCACCAACTCTTCTTATTATATATTCTGATAAGAATTTTAACTTGAAACAAACCATTCTCCTAAGCATTAAAAAAAAAGAAAATCCTATTGAATATTTGTGTATGAATATATATGACGTTCCATATACTTAAAATGTCTCCTTTTTGCTAATGTCACTGCTTAGATGTGAAAGCTGAGAGAAAGTTTTCAAAAATAATTTTGATTCTGGTTGATGCTGTATTCTTTTAATGCACTTCTTTTAATCTTACGGGGAGGGGAGTGTCAATAAAAGCTTAACTTTTCAGTATTGCTGAGAAAAACTGTTAACAACARTTTTTATTATTTTTTTTTAATTGTCATAAATTTTTAGCACTTTTCAGTTCTGTCCCCCAGTGTCACGTTCTCTTATATCTTTCCTAAGTGTTGCTTCCTCAGTTCTTGGATAGTACTTAGAGTTTTCAGTAAACTAAAGAGCCTACAAAATTTGTCCTTGATGTTTTGTAATTTAGGAACTATGTCATTCTTCTATCCTACCCCCAAATTTGTATTGCCTCTAAGACTTTTTGCTCTTTTACCAGTAGATATGACAGTGCTTAAAAATATTGCAAGAATAATACAAAAAATGATTCACAGTCTTATTTTCTGGCAGATCAGTTAATTGTCTGGTTTGTTAGAGCTGATCATCTCTTCCCAGTTATGGGGCAAATTCAGCAATAAGAAATGGAGGGAAAGAATTTCAGCATTACTAATTAGGCTACTATTAGAAGAATGATACATTATTACATTCACTATCTTTTCCTAATAAAGCTTTTTCCAAAAGGAAAAGAAAAGGACAGAAGGGTTGCTTGTTAGTACTCATTTGCTGCCCTTTTTTCTGGTGTTTATTGTTGATGTAAACAGGTATTTCAGCATGATTTGTAAACTGATCACTTAACTGGGCTCATTATGACCTGAAGACTTCTGAAGTAGTGCCATGTTAAGTTATCTTAGTGCCTTTGGCTGGTTAGATTATTGAAAATGCAGAATAGATTCAAATTAAAGTAGAAAATATTCTTAGTTATTTAGTGTATGTGCTGAGAAGTCAAAGGAAGTGTTGCATCCACTGCATTTGAGAGATTGAACCAATCTAATTTCAAAGATAGAAACAACACTTCCTCTACCACTTCCCTGGGGAAATGAATTCATAACAAAATAGCTCTAACCAAAAAAGCTCTTAGTTTTTTTTGTTTGTTGGKKTTTTTTTTGTTTTGGTTTGGTTTGGTTTTTTAGTCTTGTAATTATCCTTACATTGATTTCATTACTCCTAGTTATAACTCTTGGGACCACAAACACAATTTCACTTCCTTTTTCCTGTTTATATATTTTAAATGATTCCAGACCTTTATTCATCCCTCCTTTCCATATGGCCAAAGCTGATAGGTTTATTAATGTTCATATTATTGGTAAAAACCCAAGACCTGAAATTTTAGCTGTATATAGGTCTAGCAGATTTGCCAGTATTTTGTAATAATGGTGCGTGCTGGGTTGGGATTTTTATTTTTAAGCTGGAATTGTTTAGCGTGGTGGCCTTTTTCCAAAGAAACTCTCTGGCTCTTTCTGAATATGCAGGGTCCACAGTTCCAACGACAGGAGTGATTTCTCAGTTCTTTCGCATTTATTTAAACAATATTTAATATTATGAAAAGGCTTTTGTTCTATGTTTTTCCCTGTATTTGAACAGAGTCATCTTACAAAAATAATCTCCAATATTTTTCTGACAAGATTATAGGCAACTTTGTACTGTTTGGTTTAGATGATGTTCATATTTAATTTGATACTGTTGTTTAATTTTGAGGGCGTAATATGCTTCCATTTTTAAAGAATTAGTGAACTGTGGTAGAAGTATCAGTGAGACTCAGCTTTTTGATACGGAAATGAATAGGCGCCTGCAAAACTGCTTTGGCTAGTTCAATTTTTTTTTTTTTTTTTAATGTTTGGCTAAGAGTTTAGTTGAAATTTGTTATTGCTAGTGGTGTGTTGTGGTGTTCTGTTTGGGGTTTTTTTGTTGTTGTTTTGGTTTATTTTGTTTAATGACTTTTCTGTGTACTTCAGCATGGATAATTACCAAAATCCACATTTCCTTTTACCATATTTCTGCTAGGGAAAATTCAACAGCTGGGAAGGCGAAATAGGATTGAATCTGTGACTTAATTGTGTGAATAAACTAATGACCTGAGCTCTGAAGTGAGAACTATATTTAATGGTAGTTCTTCCTCTATCTTGTATTGCAGCCTTGAGTAAGTTATTCAAGCCATGTCAGTATCCCACCAAGAAAGCAGTATAATCCTTTAAAGGAGTTTTATTGACGGTTAACCAGTGTCTGCTCTCAATATAAAAAAACGTAAAGTTTAAAATTGGTGCAGCTTATGGTCTTTCATTCGTTTCCATATAATTGACTGCCAGCTCAGGTACTTGGTCACTGAGGGAATTAATACTTGGATAACTGGTTGATTGCTTCCTGTTTAATGTCTGTCTTCAGGGTGTGTGAGAATGGTCAGTGCGCTGGAGTAACGAACGGGATGCACAGTACTACTTCTGAGATGAAGAAATCAAAACATCCAGAGTTAGGTACATTTTCATTTTTCACTATTTAGCAAGAAAATTTACTCTGTGCTGTTCTAGGGGTACAGCAAGAAAACATTCACTTCTTGTGATTGTGTCATTCAGGAGATGTCTATGATGCACCTACTGTTCCGGTACCTTTGCCACCTGCACGACCTCCTACCAGAGACAACTCAAAACACAGCTCTTTGCTCAACAGGACACCCTCCGATTATGATCTTCTGGTGCCCCCTTTAGGTTGCAGACTTTTTGCTGATTACATTTAATGGTTAACATTGCCTAGGTGAACCAAATGCCCCGTTTATTGAAAAACAACCAATGTTGAGTATGTTAAGAGTACCAAACAAGCTATGGGCTAAATATTACAGCTGTAAGTCAATATTTGTGTCAATGATCTGTACTTTGTATCTGTCTGTAAGCCCTCATGCAAGACAGACGAAAAGGCATACTAAATCTGTATTCAAGCTATAAAGAAAAGCAAAACCATTTTCCCTAAAATAAATTATAATTTTTTTGTCCCTTAATATGAAGATTGAGCATTGCAATTTAATGCAAGAGTGGAGGGCTTTTCCTATTGTAGCTTAAATAATTCCATTTCTTTTATCAAATACAAAGAAGAATGCTAAAGAGGTGGTATTTAAGTCAAAGAAAACTAAATTAAATTAATAAGTTTATTTCTGGGTTTTTTTCACTATCAAGGGACAGTTCAAAACTCACTGCTGCCTACAGTCACCAAAAGCTATCTTTTTCCAACCCTGATTTCTGTTCTGTTCTCCTACACAAAAGTCAGTGAGCTCTGCATACATACTTCAGCTGTGCTTGGCCACCACCCACACCTTCATTGACAAACTCCACTGCATGATTGTTAGACTGTAGTGTATGTGTCGTCATCCAATTTTCTGGTTCCATAAAACCTTTTGAACGTTTGCCATGTTCCTGCACTATACTCTCTCTGGTCCCTGAAGTGCTCCTGAGTTGCGAGAGTACATAGAGTTGAAGGCAGAAAGAACACATAAAAATAACGCTGCTTGGTAATCCTAGTCCTGTCTGCACCACCTTTGTGTAAGGGGTACATTCTTTTGCCAAGCTCTAGAAAATTCAGTTTATATCTGGGGTCAGAACTTTAGAGCAGCAGATAAAGATAATACACAGTATAAATGTAGCAGATTCAATGCAGTCAGCGTTGGTGTTTGAATATAAATATTTTTGCTTAGCCACTGAAACATAGCTGTTATTCTACAATGATATTCAGTGAAAGCTTTCATTATAATACACTGTTTGCAATTGAGCCACTAAAAGAAATCTCTCCCCCCATCCCAGAAAAGAAACTGAGCACTGCAAAAGGTCATTCAGAGCATGTTTTAGAAGAGGATTGTGCATAGTAAGAGTCAGGTTTACAATTTCATTACTGGAGTCACTGAACTGCTAGATGAACCATAGGAATGACAGCCTCAGCAGCCAGAGAAAAATAAATTTTAAGCTTCGCTCTTTATTCTACAGTTCTTAATGAAGTTTTGCTCATCTAATAATTCTTTTCTAAAATGCAGGTGAAGATGTGTTTGATAGCTCACCCCCTTCACTACCACCACCACCACCACCTGCTCGGCACAGCATGATTGAGCACACAAAACCTGCTAGCTCAGGAAGCCGACCTCCTTCAGGACATGAACTGTTCCTTCATTCTGGTAGGAATAAAAAGGAAAGAACATATTTTSTTTACTTTTCCTTTACTTTAGAAGCTTATTTGTTCTGTGATAAAGTTGTCATCAGGCTTCAGAAGTCTCTTTTGTCTATACTTCATTACACAAAATATTAAAAAATAGTTGGGTTTTTTTTTAATGGTAGAGGTGAAACAATTCAGACTATTAAAAGACTTAACTTTTCGTTATCACAAAGTAATGAAATAAGGTCAATATTTCTATACCAGGCTAAACATTTCGGTGAATTGTACTTTTCTAGTAAGAGTTGTTACTTGTGAAGTGCCAAGTTTTCTGTTGTAATTTGTAATACTGCTCTGTATCCTTTTGTCAACTCCATTGTTTTCTATAGTATACTAGAAAATAAGGGAAAGAAACATCCTGCTTTGTTGGAACTGTTGTAAAATTTTGCTGCAAAACTATATTAATTGTGAACACAGTTGCAGACATCTGTGGTTCATAACCATTTTGATAAGTCAATTTTTCACCTTTCTCTCCCCCTGAATCACTGTGACACTTTTTCAGTCCGGTATTTTGCTTGTAAAAGGTATAAAAACTATGTTCACAATTTACAAATTTTGTCTTTGAGTTGAAAAGTGTTTGATTGTCAGCTTAATTAAGTTGAATACATCTGCTGCTGACGGTACAGATTACAACAGGATTTTTGTGGTATTTTTTTGATATAGTGCATACCTGTGAAGTGACTTTTTTTTTCTCTGTGGAAGTTTCCAAAGGATGTTGGTGTCTTAAGTTTACCTGTCCGAGGAATACTTTCAGTGATTATCTACCGTGTGGTGTGGTTAGATGTCTTCCTCCTCCTATCTATTTTTCTTAGAAGCTGTACAGAGAGCGATAAATGAAATGTCCTGGCGGTAGTATCACAGGAATGCCAGAATGTAGATGTCAAGCAGTCATGTGCAACTCCATAATAGCCTGACAGGTTGTCAGGTGTTTGGCTGACCTTTGTGAATGATACTAGCTGTGGAATGAAAGTGAGCTAGTTTATGTTGAACTGGAATGACCTTTTATGGAATGTTTTTACTATTCAGCCCAGTCTGAATGGGTGCCTCAATTGTATCATCTGATGCAGAAACACACRCTGCACCATTCAGTTCTAATGCGAATGGAGAGGAAAAATAGAAGCCCTCACACACAGACGTACACAAGCTCCGTCGATCTGTGTGCAGTTCCCAGAAACATGCAGAGTTTTAAATTGTTCAGTGTTATTTCCAAATAATCTAAGAAACATCACTGATAGTGTTAAAAAAGATTTAATAGCTTGYAATTAAAAATCTGGAAAATGTATCTACGGCCATGTATTGTTCTTCATATTTGCATAGCGAATACAATCTTATAGCAGCAGTTTTCGTTAATCTTATAAGTGTATATATCAATTTAGGCATACATGGTTGTGTGGGTTGGTCTTTTTTTATTCATGTGGTATTTCTAAAGCCGTATTACTCACTTTGCATCTTGTCAAATAAACTGCTGTAGATTATTTATGATGAGTTTTTTGATGATCGGTTTCTGTACAAGTCTTGGGGGTGATTTCTCAGCTATCCATCAGAGCCTGTCAGATTAGAATAATAATCTCATCATCAACAACAGCAAAACGTTTTACTCACATACAAACACTCTTAGGAGTCTAGAGCAGAAGCCAGGTCCAGGATGATGTTAACACTTGCTCAGCTGCATCCTCAATAGCCACAAATAAAAGAGGACACAATATGCCAGGACTATATATTTCTCTCATTTTTCTAAATTCTGTTCCTGTAATCAGCAGAGAGAACTGAAAAGCCTCGTCACAGCCTTTACCACTTCCTGTAATACTTACCCGTAGCTGGGACTGTATGAATAAGAAATCTGCCCTGCAGTCTTTGTGAACTGCAAAGCATAGAAGTGTTACCAAGCTCTAACCAAACTGAATAGCTGAGATATTTCTAATTGTGCTGCTTCAGGCTTTGCAACCTCTTCCATGCTTTGCCAGCCACAATCCTAGCAGTGTCAGGGTTGGGTAATTGAAAGGTACCTCATGGATGTAAACAGAAGACCCATGGTCAGTGCAGGATAGACCACCTTTGAGCTGTGCTCTTGTTTTTGTCACTTCAAGACATAGTTACGTGTCTACTACGCAAGTGTTGAATTTGAATGTATATGTGCGTATGCACGTGCTATGGGGGAACACCTCTGTTTGGATTCATGGCTCCTGTGTCTGAAGGGAGGCTATTTTAAGCCTAAGTTCTATGCATCAGCCCTCCCCCTCCCCCAAATAATAATTCTACTTATTCTAAGACACCTTTTTTGTTCTGTTATTACAGATCCCCATTTTGATCCGATAAGTGGTCATGTTCCTTTGCCACCTGCTCGTAGAGTAACTGGAGAAAACGTCAAAACAAATAGAACATCTCAAGACTATGATCAACTTCCTCCCTCTTCAGGTAAGGTAGAAAGCTGTTCTTGTAGAAAATTACAACTTTATGAAGCAAATAACTTCCATCCATAAAGTCCAATAAGGTTTTTGTCATTCCGGGCAACAAATGGCAATGGTAATACTGCTTTACAAAAATATGAAACATCAAAGGTAACAGATTAAAGTTCAGCAATAAAGGTAGAAGTGGCTACCTGTTTTCTGTAGGTGTAGATATTATGGCATCAGTTTCACCAGCTGCYAGACTGAATGCTTATGTGAGTTCTAGTGTTCCTTATTTTTTGAGAAAGGCAGAGATTTTTCTGCCACCTTTAAAGCTCACAAGAGATCAGAAGTCCTGCAGGGACCACACACATCTCACTTCTATCTTTGTGTCATTGCTCCTAAAAAAAAAAACCCACGTAGCTTCACTCTCTAAAGTATTATTATTTTCTGACCTTTTTTGCTAATATGTTTGTCTGAAGTTCTAAGAAAATTTAAAAATGTTTTTTAATAAAACAACAAGAACCAAAACCAATTAAAATTCAGTCTTCTATTTGCAATGGAACAGGTCCAGTAGAAGCAATTCCTCTGCCATAGAAATTTTGTGTATGGTTTTCAGGCAACACGAATAGTGTTTAAAGGAAAGCTAGTCAAATTAATTAAAATAATTATAAAATATAAAATAAAGTATTACCTGTATTTCAAAGTACTTTCACCAATTCATAGACATTTTCTTTAGATGTGCATGGTATATGGGGAAGGGGGAGGATTGTCCCACCTGCATTATTTTGCTGTGTGGGGAGACCACACAAAGAAAGAGCCAAGTGATGCTTTGAACCATTATTTGTTCTACAGATGAGAGTGAATTGTGCATGAAAACTCTCTTCTAATGCATAAAGAAATGAAGGGACTTATTTCTCTAGTCTTTCAGTTGTAATGATCATCAGTGTTTAATTGCAACAATCACAAGTGGAAAATGATACGTTTTTAAATTGTAATTATATCTCTCCTTCTTAGGAATATGTAGTTCATCTCTGCTGTGGTATAGGAATGAAAGAACATATTTTTTCCACCTTAAAGTACAGGGGAAATCAAGTAAGCCTGAAGAGTGCTACAGAATTTTTAATGAATAGCACGTTTAAGAATTAGTGTGATGCCTTTGGTAAATAGTAGCACTTTTGGGAGGATACCTCTACTAATATACCAGTGTTTCTCTTTTTTYCCCGTTGTTAGGAAAAAAAATAATTGTTTTATAATGCATGTTTTATGTGACACTGTGAGGGATCTATTTGTCTTACAATGTTAACCTGATTTATTTAGGGCATTTTAAATTCTTTTATAATACAAACTATGACAATGATATAACTACCTTTTAAAACTATGGAGTTTTCCTGCAATTCTTGCAATTCTGTGGTAGAACAATTTTTAATTTTCCTAAATTACTGCAAGATGTTTGCTACTTAAGATCTTGCAGCTTTCTGATGTCACTTAATAAATACTTTTCTATCTGTATGTTTCCCACAGCCATCTTCTAAAACACCCACATGTGTTCACCTTTGCTATAAATACCATTCTAAATCAGCATGATGTGTACAGCAAGATATTCAATTTAATTTCAATTAAATGAAAACTATGTGATAGATCACGTCATACTCTTAATTGGAAAGTTGTTTTTACAGTGGCAGTAATTCCATAGAACAGAACTGACGAGCTTCAGGATAAGCTGATTCACCTTCATCTATGATTTAAAAAGACAATGTAGAGATGTAACTCTATTCAGAACTTTTGTTTTTGCATTTATTCTGAACTAATCAGTTCACTTAGGAAATTCTTCATTTCAGCCCTTTCGTATGGTGATTCTTTGAACTAGCTGGAAAAGAAATGTAGTTCACTCTCAAATCTAATTATAATTTAACCACTGGCTCCCTAGAGTAGCATGGGGAGTCCTTTAACTTCTGTGCTTCAGTTTGACTGTTTTTAAGATTGCTGTCATGATGTTAAACTGAATCATTAACATGTAATGAGAAAATTACTCTAATTCAGCAGCGTATTTAGTATTGAACACTTAAGAAATAGTTCTCAACTATGCACCTAACTATCCCAGAGGTATAGTTTTTCAAACTTCTTAAATAGAACTTTTAAAAATTATTACAATAAAAGCAAGAGAAGAAGATACTGCTAGTAGTTAGCATATTTTACCTAAGCACAGCCAATGATATGTGGGAAAGGTAGAAGAAAATTAGGCCTCTAATATAGATGTCTGCTCTATTTTACTGAATTTAGCTATTCTGTAAGAAATGGATTCAAATGGCTAGTTAAGCATATTTTTCTGCTGCCTATTCACTCACCTGGCCTTATTAAAGCTCTTGCATGCAAATTTAAATTCCTTTACACAGAAATGTTGGGGGGACGGTGTCACGTAGTATTTCAGGGTGGATTTCAGTTAACCCTAAGGGGACTAATCTGCTGCAGTAGTGCAAAATATGAAGATCATACTTAAGAGCTTGATGGACCAATACGCGCAGTTACTCCTTTCTCACTTTCTCCCTGCTCTGTCAGTTCCTTAGTATAGATGGCCCCTGGGTATGCTTTGTTCCTGTACCCCAGTTAGATTAGATGTAGCTGCTTGCCACTGCTCCACAGAGGGCCTTGCAGAACAAGCCTTCGTCACCTGGTTCTCTGATGCTTCTCAGTCTGTTGGTGAAAGACCATGGAACATACAGGAGAAGCAGCAAGGGAAGGAAATAGGGCCATTTCACAGCAGAGGGGAATAGACAGTTGGCATCATTACAAATATGCTCCTCCCACTGTGCCACAGAGCTCTCGCCTTACAACTTTTTCCGTGCTTTTTAAATACTTATTAAATGAGCCTGTCTCTGCCTTTATACTAACCCGTTACCTAAGGGTTAAATCTAGTGCTGAATTACAGAATTGTGAGTGATAGAGGAAGCTCCTTGCTGTAGAAACTGTTAATTTAATTACACAATTAGAAAATCTATTTGAATTTTTAATTAGGTATCCACGGTGGCTGAAATATCAGAGAGGATGGGAGGTAGGGAAGGAAAGTCCTGCTTAAATACCTCTATCTCAGTGTCCATGTGGACATGCAGGTTAGGCTTAGTATCTTTAAGCTCAGGATCCAATGTGATAYCCAGTTTCAGCTAAAATTTTATGTGGATGTGAAGATATTGAAAAAGATGTCAGCGCTTAAAAAAAAAATAACGGGAATAGAGTTAGAGGGCTGAAGATCTTAAAGTGTCTGTGCTATAGAGAGATGTCACTATAGTGAGAATAAAATGCCTATACTGCAAATCTGCTGACAGAATTAAAAATGACCTTTCTAAATGATGTGATTGCTTAAGAAAGTTTGTTTGGAAGCTTCAGCAAAGTGAAGGTTTTATACAAGAAATAACTTCAGTTTTAAGCCTGTATTAGACTGGGTAGAGCAAAAAATATCTCATGTAACACACACACACAGAAGGATCTGATCTGTGCATAAGGAATTTCTTCTGTACTTCAAGCCCAGGGGAAAATGTAAAGTTTGCAAATTAATTTTGTTTCATCCTCTATAGAAATGAAGTCCATAATGAAATGTGCATATTAAAACAGTTTGAAATGTTTGTGAAAGAAAACTGTTTGTTTTTAACATGATATACCATTATTTTAAATATAAAGAATATTCTCCTGTTACAGTCTTGAGTTTTCTAAAATAAGTGAAATGAGAAATTTGAATTTGTTTCTGATTTGGTTTTTAGTTATTAACCACATCTCCTGAGCTATAGTTAATTTCTCAAACCAGTGTGTTTCATGGATCTTCCATACCTTCATAGCAGGTTTGGATCTGCTTCAGGTGTGTTTACTAGAATGTTTAGCATTTATATAATTCTTTTCATCTTCAGAGAGGAAAAAAATCATAACAAATATGAAATAACCCTTACTGTCTGTAGGTTGTGTCATAACTATTTGCAAGGAAAATAGGCAATGAAATTAGAACAAAATTAATCTTAGCCCCTTACTATAAATTTTTAATCAAATTACTCTCAACTATTTGTTGTATGAAAATCACTATCTTGCTAAAAGTACTATTTGCTTATCTTCTCTGAATTAAGAAATGGAATTAAAATTTATAGCAACACTCTTATCTGAATGCATGGAAACTAAGTTGAGAGAAAAATACRCCTTGGTCAGACGTTCACTAATGTGAACTATTTTCATTCATCTGAAGTGTTTGATGCACTCAGTTGAATTACAGTTCTCTCTGTCCAGTGTTATGATAAGGTAGCATGTTGTAACAGCAATACTAGAAATACAACATTCTTTCATCACTAAAAAACTGCCTCTGAAGTACTTAACACTGCAAAATGCCATTGCTGTCAGTGTAAGTCAACCGGAAGTATCACAGCCAGAAATTCCTCTAATTTATCTATCAAAGTCACTGTTGATGGAACTTTTTAGAACCCTTTTTGAAGGATTAAAGACTTTTTTTTTTTTTTTTTTTTTTTTTTTTTTTTTTTTTTTTTTTTTTTTTTTTTTTTTTTTTTTTTTTTTTTTTTTTTTTTTTTTTTTAAGCTTCTTATTGTGGAATCAGTGAGGATAAAGAGGTTTCAGTAAAGTACCAAGTTTACTTGAGCACGAAACTCTTGACTCTGAGAAGATTAGCAAGTTTGAATATTAGCTTTTTTCATCAGCACATCATGATTCTTAGTACCAGCATTAACTGTGAAGGTGACCTTTCCATAGAAGAGAAGGAGAGGGGAGATATTTCCAAAGGGGGACTGGAGAGGGAGGATCGTGTTCTGTTCTCACCACTGAAAATAATTGGACTACAGGTTTTTTTGAGAAACCAGTTATTTCTGTACTTATGCATAGCTGCTATGCATGAAATGAACTGCAATTGACTGAACAGAATCTGCAAGATGTACCAATAAGTGAAGGATTTTTCTCMCTCGGGCATATTTGGCTGGATTCCTCTTCTGTACAACTTACGGTCCTGAATAAAATTGTGATCAAATTTGTTTTGGTTTTTTTTTTTTTAAACAGACTAAGAAAAGGTTCTTAAACTGGGTTGAGAGTGGAGGGCCTTTAAAATTTTGACTGGCTCTTTTCACCATCTTTGCTGTTTCATCATACTTTCTTTTTCTTCCAACTTTGGATAATTCAGATTGTAACTTGCTTGTTCCTATCATATTATTAAAATAGTATTTCACGACATTATTTCCATTTTGGATGTTCTTGAGGAATTCAGCTTCTGTCCCAATTTTAAAATGAGATATATCAGTGAACTAAAATATCTCTTCATGTTTCTTTAGAATTCTACTTTTTAAACTGCTTTGTGAGGCTTGACCTACCTATAACACTATTTTAAGCCAATTTATAATGATTTCTATCTCCTTTATTTGAAACAGATGGTTCTCAAGCACCAGCCAGGCCCCCTAAACCACTTCCTCGGAGGACTGCACCAGAAATACACCACAGGAAAGCATACAGCTCTGACAGTTGCACAGAAAATGTGGATGCAAAAATTGCAAAACTTATGGGAGAGGGCTATTCCTTTGAAGAAGTCAAGAGGGCACTTGAAATTGCCCAGAATAATGTTGACGTGGCCCGTAGTATTTTAAGAGAGTTTGTCTGTTTTCCTCCACCGGTCTCCCCACGTCTCAATCTATAGCAGCATCAAGATATTCTTGGAGCATGTGAATTCTACATATACACGTGTGGATTGGGGAATGAGAGAAAGAAGAGAATGGAATATTTTTCTTCCATCCTTAGTAGAAGGGTGTTTGTTTCCAGCCATTTATCCAAGGCTCATGGCTGCTCTGATCAAGACTTATAAATATGCTGAGGCTTATGTATTTTTGCTAGCCATACTTTTTTAAATCAGGGTTGAACTGACAAAATAATTTAAAGAAGTTTACTTCCTTAGAACTTTTAATCTGTGAAATGCTTTTTCTTGTTTACAAGTTGGCAAGTTACAGTTTTCTAGTTGATGCCTGTACTATGTTCTTGTTCATATTCCCTTGTACTTGTGGTCAGTTCTGCTGTAGCATTCCCAACAGTTTCCATGCTGACCACCCCATCAACTAAATCATCACTTTCCAGAAGTTCTGTCTTTGGGTTGGTTTTGGGTTTTGGGTTTTTTTGTGTTTTTTGTTTTGTTTTGTTGGATTTTTTTTTTCTCTTACAAGATGCTTTAATTGTTTTTTGCATTTCAGCTCATCAAATGCAAAAAGTATGTGGCCTTCACTACTGATTTTTTTTTTTCTTCCGAGATTCCTTTGGTTTTGAGAGAGGAAATATCTGAATGTAAAATACATTATTCTGTCTATGAACTGCCTTTTTAAAGGTATTTTGACAGTAATGTTGGGCAGCTTTCTGTTTAACATGAATTCCATGACCTGTAGTCCTCAAGGTCTTTTATACACAGTTTCCACAAAAAAATCCCAACAAACAAATAAAACACTTCATGCAGCAGTGATACTGAGTTCTGACATGTAAAAGCTTTTCAAATTTGAGTATTTGATTGCAAATGTTCAAAAAAGCCAAATGCACATGATAATACTGTGTTTTGATTACACGCTAATGGCACCAGTTCTCTATGACCTATGTAAACTGAGGCATGCCAGACTAGAAGGAATCTTTTTGAATCATATTAATGGTATTCAGGTAAATTCCAGTTCTAGCTTCTGTAAAGTAGAATGCGGTTAATTTTTTTGTTTGAGTGATTATCCTGTGGTTCATTGTGGCTTGGATCAGTTTGTATTAACATGGAAACTTTAAATCTTTGATGCACTGTTAATTCCTAATGCTACTGTAGCAATATTTTTTGCAAAGTTCTTTAGTAACCTCCTCCTCTGTACACTTTATTATTCTCAAGTATGTGTTTAATACCCAAATTCATTCACTCACTTTTCAGCTGCTTAGTTGGAAATACATTTTTGCTTTACGTGGTTAGTGATACTCCAGGGCTTTGATGTTTTATTTTTGAGCCCAAATTGATGCAAGCCAAATTAAAAATCTTCCCAATTTTAGAAAAGAGAGAGAGAAGACAACTCTGTTCTTAGTACACTCAAAGTTAAGAGTCCAAATATTTCCAGAATAATTTTTAAGATTGCTGCTTTCTCATTTTTTTAGGAAACTTTGAAATCTTCTTTTCTTTTATTATTATTGAAAAGATAAAACCATGTGGTAGGTAGAGTATTTTTCACATTTTGAAGTGTGACCAGTACATGAGAATTTTCACAGTGTGCTAAGCTGGGTGTGAGGTATTTTTATTGTTCCTTTTCAGCTGTCAGTGTTCTCCTCCACTCAGAGCAAGTGGTAAAAGTTACATCACTTACAGGATCAGATCTCAGCAGCCAATGCATTTGTTTTAAAGATTTTTTTTTTTTTTTTTTTTTTAAAGACAACAAATGGCTCAGTTGCAGGATTCAAAATAACTGGGAACACCCAGTGGAAATTACTGTGATATCTCAAGTCCATCGTTTCATCAAATAACTTATTCTTAAAACTAAGTGAATAAATTTTTTTGTAGCATCACAAAGCATCGTATGGATATCGTTAATCTGTTTAAGTGATAAAAGATGATCAGGAGAATTCAGGGTATAGGGAAGAGCTTCTGTTCCATTTTGATTTAGGCAAATGATTCTGAGTTTATGTCCTAAAAAGGGCACTTGCAACTTCCTTTAAATGTTCATTCCTTGAGTACAGCTTATGAAAAGTTTTGGTTGAAGTTATATTCTGTGCTTTTAGTTCAATTAAAACTCTTTCCTCTGTTTTGGGGGAAAGTTTTGTGTAGTCTTGAACCCTCTTGTTCATTTGGTTTGTTTACAACATCACTCTAGCATTTTAGCTAACTATAAATTCAAAATGATTCATGCTATTAAATTAAACACTGTGGTTGTACTGGAATTACTTAAATGAGGTTCTAGCATAACTGCCAGAATAGCAATGACGACAGTGAAAAAAAGAACGCTTTACAAGGATGAGCAAACAATCTGCAGATTGAGTTTTGAAATTTTGAATTGTAATGGAGAACTCATTTTCTCATTTTTATGCAGCAGTTTAGTATAAATGACAGCCTTATGTTTCAATTAGAGGCTGTAACTGCTGCCTGATAGATTAAGGTTTTTGAATTTTTCCTTCTCCTTTCTGGTTGTGACCACCAGTGACACTTCATAGGTACTGGCAATGTAATTTTCCATGGTGCCAGCATTTTAATTTCCGGAAAAACTACTTTTTTTTTTTTTTTTTTTTTTTTTTTTTTTTTTTTTTTTTTTTTTTTTTTTTGTATGTGTTAAAAAAAGCTTGATGAGCAATATTCTGAGTGGTAACTTGAAAAGAGTTCCATTAATCTTTAAATGAGCATGCTAATAACACTTCTAAGTGTTATTCAAATAGAAGACTATTTGAAACCTGTTTTGGTTAATAGTTTTAAAGTCAAACAGAGCGAAATTGCTTTGCTAGAGTGTTCGATGTTTACTATGCAGGAATTAATAGGCTTAAAAGAAGTTAATCTGACTACAGTCTAGTTCTCTAAATACATAGTTCTTTAAACATATTTTAACCTTTGAAAGACTTAAGAGTTTGAGCTTGGCAGTGTGTTATGCACATATATAACTTTAAGGAAGACTGACCTCAGTGAGAGTGCTTGAACGAACAGAGTTGGTTAAACTCAGAAACATGTGCTATCATATTTCTTCCAATTAAATGTCATTTCAGGCTTTAGACCATCATTCTGATGTCTGTTGGCCTCACCTTTTATCTCCTTTTGGCTAATTACTGCATTTTAAGCAAATTGGCTGAATCAGAAGTTGAGCAAAGTAAGTGGACATCAGCAGCATGGATCTTTTCCAAAGACTAAGAGTAGAAAAAAATTGAAATAGTGACAAAATAAATGATTTTAATATGATTAGCCATGTTAATGGCTTGGCTGGAACCCTAAAATTGCCACTGGTAAAATTTGTTAATGTTCAGAATCTCAAGAGTGCATCTGGCACAGTTTTTTTCATAATGTGAATTTAGGAAGTTTTGTACCAGGATCATTTCTTCTGTTATATTTCTCTCATTTTCAGCTTGAAGCTTTAGTTTGCACTGATGACTCTGACCTGAAAGCATTTAAATTTGTGTCTTAAAGCTTGACAAATTTTGAAGCAAATGAACACCGTATTCTCAGCAAATTCAGGTACTACCTGTTGACCTGGAATTCAGCGCTTTTAGGAATGACTTCTTGAAAAAGGACTTCAGTAGTTTCTGTTTTGAAGGATTTTCTTTCAAATAACTATTTTATCTGAAAATGCCTTTTATAAACTTGTCTAACGTGGCAAACTTAGTGATGTGTTCAATTAATTTATATTTTATTCAACATTCTTTTTAAGTTTTGGTTATTATGTAAGCTCAAGTTCTTTATCTGTTCTTGTAAGGTATTTTATAAAATTAATGTTAACAGAATGTTGGGTTGGTCCGTGATTTTTCAAGATTGTCTCTCTGTTATTGAATATTATCACTTTTCATATGCTGCTTTAGAAACATAGCTGATCCTGTGTAGGGGTCTTAGAAACCATTGTTTTGTAAGCCAGAAAAATGAGGCCTTGCTCTAAAATAAGCTGAATCATTGCATTGAGACATTCGCTTTATATCTCCATACATTACTTCATTTCTAAATTTCAGTAGTAAAAATTTATAAATTGGCAGTAATTTCGGAATGTGCATGTAATAGTTGTATGGCAGAAAGATGATAATCATTAAATATTTAGAATCCAAAGTGGTGAACATATAGTCTGAATGTACAATAATTTACAGGATTTTTTTCCTGAAGAAAATCACAGTAAGCTCACACTGATATTTCTTTAACATCCTGTGCATTTACATTCTCAAGCATTGCACTCTTAATGTAAAAAATATTTTAGGAGTGTAAAACTTTTTTTTTCTGTTACTGTATTCCAGCGTTCTGAAAAAAATTTAGAAAATCTAACCCCTCTACTATGCATGACAATACAACTATTAACTATTTAAAGCCCAACACCATTCCCTGCAGGTCGGATTAGACCTTCAATGATGAGATTTTCATGGTACTTTCTTCAATCTATGTTAAATCCTTGCCCGTTATATAGGTCACTAGTCATATTACTAAGTTGGGAAGCTGTTTGGTATACTTGTCCGTAGTACTATAGCTGCCTATTTCTTTCATTTTCACTCTTCTGATGTCAAAGTCAACTGTCACTTTTATTGTGTTATGATCAAATTTTAGCAGCTGGGTGCTCTAGGAATGTTTCAGGAATTTTTGTTTGATAGACCCAGTCATTAATTCTGTACAAGATACCTGTCTCTATTTATCAGTTGCAATGAGTCTCCATCAGGAAAATGATGAATTTATATTTTAAAACACTGTGTGTTACTTTGGCACCTGAACATTCCATTTGTCCTTAGATGATTTCATGTCTAGCAGGGAAAATTCTTATTCAAAATAAATCCTAAATCCCAAATCTCTTAACCTTAAATCACAAAAATCTTAAATTTATGAAACTTAATCCCATAACCTTCCTGAACATCATAAGGAATTTAAAGGCCTCAGAATAATATGAACCATGACAAGATTCTTGCTTCCTAGACCTGCCAGAAACAAAAGCACAAACCCATTGAATACTGATCTTCTGACTGTGAAGCTGCTTGCATCTGTCTTGATCCTTTGATCTGTGAAGGAATCAGCCAGTCTAACTACAATAATACTTGTTTGAAAAAAGTCAGGGTTTTTTTGTTGCAATACCTGCCACGGTAGCCAGCAAGATGGGAGAGGAGCAGAGAACTACAAAGAAGAAGATAATTCTGTCCTAACAATCCAAGCCCCTCTCTCCTGTTGGCGTACAACATTTAGCTGTTTTGAACTGCCTCAGTGTCTAGTGCAAATGAAGGAGTATATGTTAAGATTACTCCAGTCTTCAATTACTGTGTCCTTCTCCAAGAAGTTCTTTAAAAGACATGCTGGTTTGGAACAGGATGCCAGGGTCTTAGCAGCAGAGGGAAGTGTGAAGTAGCACTCTGCTCAGAATGTTTTTTGATGCTAGCAAAACAACCAAAAGCTTCATAAGGATTTAAGTGGAAACACCTCTGTTTTAAAGCTCATCATCTTGGTTTTTGAAGGGTGTGTATATGTACATGCATATGTACATGCTAGTCTGGTGAAGCACGGAGGAGAGAGTATTCCAACTGGTGCCAGCCTGCAGAGTTCAGAACTAGGCTGTGGTACTCGCCTCTGCAAAATACCTGCTCCTTTTGGATAGCTGATCTGAATCTGCAGAATAATCAAGCCATGATAGTCATCCATGTTTTAAAAGGCAAGTTTTTCTCCCTAGATAGCTGGGAGGTGCATATATTTACTCCAAGATAGATAGCTTTCTTCTGTGCGTCTGTGTAATGATTCGGACACTGAAAATAATAAATGCTCCCTAGTTTTCATTAGACCACAATGCAGTAAGTGCCSTAAGAAGAACTTGTCTTTTGTTAATTTGCTAATTGAATATCACTGGATTTCAAATGCTGTACAAAGATAAGTAAGTCTCCATCATCAGCCATTCAGAAATACCTCAAGGTAGTGGCTGGCGTAGTTTTCTGAAGCTATTACCTTGCTTGAACGTGTGACTTTCAGGTGTTTCCTCTTGAAGTTTACATCTTCATTACCAATTCAATATGGTCCATATAAAATTCTTGCACCATTATTTCAAAATTTTTAATCTCTGTACTTTTCACTATGGCTGTTATCAGTAGTACCTTTATTATCTACATAATAGCTCATACACTGAAATTCAAATTATCCTGCTCTCACGCATCCCAGCTTGGGCCAAGTTCAGCCCTGCCTTTGTCCCACAACAGATGCATCACTTTGTTTGCATCCTCATCTACTCCCTCTAAGACTTGTTTTTCCTCTCTTCCTCCCACCCCAAATCTCTTCACAGTGACATCAACCACCAGCACATCCTTCATCTCAGTAACAACAGACAGTTGACAGTTTCCCATCTCAGCTTGTGACCACATCTGTATTTTCTTCTGTAATCCCCCATAAGCATTCTGCTAGTCCTGTCTGTCTCAATCATTATACAGATTTTCCATGCCATATCTGAATAGCCCCTGTGAGCACAGTTGTCCAAAATTCAGATTTCAGAATTCTGTGAGAAAGCCTGTTTTCTTTGTTAATAACACTGGCATTTTTTCCTGCTCCCTTCTCGGCCTGGAAATACGCTCTTGTGTTTCATGATTTGTTTGTCAGGGACGGAGATGAGATCCACTGCTTGTTTCAGCAGATCCCTATTCTGTTTCTGAGATGTGAAAAGAAACCAATAAAGACATCCTCTCCTAATGACAGTCCTTGTGTTTGAGATGGGTTATGTCTTGATACGAGAGTTAAGATTGTCCAATGAGTGTGGTTTGTAGCTTGGAAAGTCACAATTATATTTGATTACTTCTAGTACTGAGTGAGGTGCAGGTTGAAGGGATAAATTTTGTAAGATGTGTCAATGAAGTTGGGAAGTCACTTGCAGATAAAGGTARCAGATTACCATGAGTGACTGCGATAAAAGTTTGACTCTATACCTTTGATGTCAAAGAAATAAGTATCATGTAGTTTGAAAATTCTCAMACAGAAAAGGTAAAAATGCAACATCTGAATGATTCCACCAATGGCCTCCAGAAGAGCTTTATTCTTCATTTGTCAAGTAACCTTGCCCACAGGTTGGTTGCGATGATGATAATTTTGTAGCTTTTTAGGTGAACCAATATTTGTGAGCGTGACTGTAGATAGAGAATTTCTGGTTTTGCATGCTGCTGCCTGGGGGCTACCCATTATAGTTTTCCCAAAATCTAACAGAAATGGATGGTTTACATTAGGTCTCATACAAATGTAGACTACCCACCCGGAAGAGATCATCCAGAGACAAGACAGCTGGATGGTGAGGGAAGGGTTGAGCACGTACGAGCTGAGTGAGCAAGGAGGTGCTGAAGCTGGTGTGCTAGAACCATGATTTATCTTGGGGGAGCAGGAATAGGGGTGAAGGGGAAATGCTGAGAGGAAAGTGTGGAGTGAATCAGGTGAGAGATGGCGGGTAGAAGTTTGGAGCAAACAGCAAAAAGCAGAAGGAAAAAAAGTCTGACATCTTAGAAAAATGTTTCAGTGTTTCAGAGTGTGGGTGGAGAAGGGAATTTGAGTTCTAGTGTGCAAGGGTGCACTGATGTGGGGGAAATCTTACTCACCATGTTTGGGGCACAGCATAGTCACATGAAAAGGGCATTACGTGCATGCATGTATCATTCCTAGGTGGCCTGCACCATAGTTAATACCCTTAACTTTAGTGTTCACCCTCACACTATTACTGTTCACCCCACCTTGCTRTGGTCTCTGGCACAACTCTAAAATTCTGTGTGGCAAACTGCTCAGTCAGTTCCCATAGCAACATTTTTTTGCCAGTGGTTTAACGTGTGGTGGTTTCCAGGCCCTTCAAGGCTTTTCTATATGTTTTGAGGTTTAGTTCTAGCAAGAAGACTATTAGCAATAAACAAAGCTGGCTTGGAGTTAAATAGATTTGTCTTCAGGCATTGGCATCCTTTCCTTTGATGTGTTGGTGTTGCTGAGTAAACAGTCTCTGAGATTATTGGGAGAGGCAGTCTTAATTGTATCTGTGCTTTGTTTTTATGATGTTAGATACTGGCTGACCAGAGCACCGTTGCAGGCCGTGAACCTGCCATCAAACTGGCTCTTGGTTCCCTTTTTAACCACATCCCGTAACAATTCCTAAGGGCCTGAGACCAAATTAAAATTGTCTGTGGCTTCATTCAAAGATGTTGTGGGTATCCTTTTCACTTTTTGTGGCTGTGTAACTTGCTGTATTTACGTGTGGTGCCATGAGCATAATGCTGTAAAATTCAACTTATCCTGAAACCCATGTAATTTACATGCTTATTTAGTGGTTGATATAATTTGCCTTGTGAAGTACACAAGGTTCCTGTGATGGGGTGCACAGGACAAAGGTTAATTTCTTGCTAGTGATGAGTACAGCAGTGTGGACTAACAGCTAATACACAGAGGCTGGATTGATTTTTCTTGGTTGGTTGAGCTGAAATTTATTTTTCAGTGATCTGCCCTTATGGGACCTTGTATTATTTGTACTGTATCATCATTGTATTTGAGCTCTCCCCATTACAATAATATCCATGCCTCTTGAGACTGCCTAGTCTTCTCCTTTTCAAGACTGTAGCAAAGTCTGTCAAGATAGCTGTATGAGATGTATGGAGGGGGACTGGTTGGCTGATTTGTTAGTAGCATGTGTTTGTGGGATAAAAGGGATTTCAGGAGACGCATTGATAGTTGGGCGGTTTGTTTGTTTGTTTGTTTTTAAGATAATGGGTTTTATGGTGGAAAAGCTTTTATTTTCAGTTTTCAGTTTTTGGAAGCCATCACACATGCCTTTAAAGAAAGGAAGATGCTGGTACTCTTTTTCCTTGTTTTTCAAGGTATATATTGAACAGTGACTTTGAGGGAGCCACGTATTCTCCAACTATTTTTTTYTTCTCCTTGGTTAATCAACAACTAAGAAAACTTCTGCTCTTTATATAGTTTTCTGAAATAATGCCAACCTACTGATGCTTGTTCCACAGTTACACTGTTTGAACGAGACATTGTTATCTATCTCCTGGTGGCAAGTCAGTGACAACAGGGTAAAAAGGTTTATCAGAGGAAACAAGGGAAGGAGGGATGTGACAGAGGTACCTGCAAAGGAAGAAAATGAAAACAGATGAAGAAAATACTCTTAAGAAAAAAAGGAAGAAAGAAAGTGGTTCATTTGATGAACATTCTTTCACCGAAGTAAATGAGAAATGTAAATAACATCATTAGCTAAAACACAAATGGTGGTAGCTAATACGACTTAATAATTCTATTTAATGCTGCTTTAAATTAACAGTAAGTGTCAGACAGAAAGAATGGGCCTTTCATTTGTTCTTTATAACAAAAATATGTTTAGTTAACATCTTCTAAGATTAGAAAATGTTCATAAAATTAAGTGGGTTTGAAATTGATAGTGAGAAAGTTCACCAAATCTTGCAAATTAATGACTAAGCAAAGAAAACCTCATATGTCATTTGGCAGTTTTGTATCAGAGCCCAGTCTGGAGAACCTGTTAAATCTAGAAAATGTTGAGACCTTACTCCAGCAGAGGACCTCCTCTTAAGTCTTGGGAAGGCTCATAATACATGTAAGTAACAGGGTGTATTTAATTTGGGGCTGGAACTGTGTGTTACAGGAATGTCAATTTAAGCCTTACCCAGCCATATAATTCCCACAATATTAAGGGGTATACTTTATCCTGTATTGAATGCCAGCAGCCTGCAGTCCGGTTACACATTTATTCTTCCTCCATGCAGAACTTGCAACAGGTTATTCTTTGAAATGGAAGGTTGTTTTTTTTTCTCTCAGCATTGAAATCTGGGTTTCACTTTTCAATGCAGTGGTGGAAATAATTTTCCAACTACAGAGCAGTCATGCTGGGATTATCATTGGCATTAAATCATACAGCCATCAGGCATGCTGAAAATTGTTACTGCAYAAATATAATGACATTTTTTAAGGGGCAATTGGGATACCTCAGTTTCAGGTGGTCCAGTTTCAAAAGTGACTTCCTGATAGTCCAGCATATTTTAAGATTTCTCAGTTGGCACACTTAACATTATCTGTGCACCTAAAATCAGTAGCTGCTTTTGGTATCACAACTTAAACATATTTATCCAGAGAAACTCTGTAATGTGCCCTTGGTAGGTGTTCCAGTGTGTAAAAGGCAGAAGCAGGGAGAGAGATGGGAGGGAGATGCCCTCTTTCTAGTTCTATGTCTGTCTATAATATTTAATCTCTCTAAACTGTAGAGGTTTAGAGAGATGTCTCTAAACTGTGGAGGTTTTCTTTTCTGTGGTACTAGTAAAGCTTGTGTGAATTTTGTTGCTCAAGAAATACAATTTATGTGTATTTCACTCAGTTTAAATACAGAAACACATCTAGAGACTGCAGAAATTTGTGAGCCAGGYGGGTAGGGTAGTTTACGAATGTACAAAGGAGAGCACTCCTTCTGCGTTTGTGTAAGAAACTCAGGAACAAATTGGACAATACTTCATTTGCATGTCCACTGAATAACATGTAGAGAGAGGGAGACTCCTGGCAAAAAACAGCCTATTATAAGCTTAGAAATGCTTGCCTGATCTCTGGGCTGCATGTCAGCTAATTTGAAGCTGCAACGACAGTGGGCTTTCTTGGATTAGAGAATAAGAAAGAAGGGGAAAGTCCTTAAGACTTTGGCACTTTTTTGTGTTCTATGTTTGCATCAATGAATTGGGCCTTATTCAAACCAAGGGATCCGTTTTCCAAAGCCATATCCTGACAGGAGGAGATGTTGCTAGGACTTGCCTTTGAGTTTAGAGAGAAACTGGAATTTGAGACTGAAACTAAAAATAATGACAGGATATTTGGTTGTGCAGGTTTGGGTGGGGGTTTGGCAATTATTTTCAATCCTTTACCTTGAAGTTCTTCATCTTTAAACTCTTGAGTAAAATCCATGGTTTCTGAGGTGTTTGACTGTTCCCTTCCCCATTGGGAAGGGGGGACCTGGTTTATTTATGAAATCTCTATCAGATTAATTTGGTGGAGGGGGGCAGGTTCCACAAGATTCAGTGCATGTGGTTTTCAAAATGCTTTGAAAGCTACTACAGGAATGGTGATACCAGAACTCACAGAGGGAGTATCCTTTGGGTGTAAAGCAGCGTCCCTGTGGCAATCAGTAAGAAGTATATGAAGATGGCTTATGTCTCTAAGAAAAAATCTCAGTAATTTTGCTATCTTTTGTTTATCTGTAAGACCATATTATTTCTTGAGAAGCATAGTTGTAGCTTAATTGTATGATAATTGGAATTTAAATACACATCATAAGTGTAGCTCATTTATTTGCACTTCTGAAAGTAGGGGTTGGCATTGTACACGATGCTGGAGAAGGCAAACTGGAAGACGCAGAACACCTGTTGCTTGTTCTGTCTAGAGAATAAGAAATTTGCCCTTTCTACAATTGTACTGTGATCAATAGGAGATAGGCCAGACTATAAATGATGGAACAAAGCATTACAGGGTCAGTTTTATTGTTTCTCCAAGCACTCTCATTGCTGATTTTGGGTCATTTTGCAAAGACAAAAATTTGATTAGTTCAGTTTAAAGTAAGAGTCAGACCATCATGGGTTCAGCAGGAGATGTCATGAAAAGTTCAAAGGGTAGGTGAAAATAATGGCATTTGCCTCCCTGTGCTGGGAAAACAAAATTCACCTGGGCCAAGGGACAGGGCTTCTCATCATGTGGGTGTCTACAGTTTGTTTCCTTTCTCCCTTAACTATTCTCTCTCTTTCTCTTTAATAGGTTCTCTTCCTGTTTATCCAGATTTTCTGTATGTGATGCAAGTAGCAGTGTTGTCTACATTCCCACTGTGCTGGAATATAGAGTCTCAGAAACTAAGTTCCTCATGAAGCACTTGCTGAGGTGTGAGGAGGCTAGAGCTGAGTGGCACAAGGATGGCCTTCTGCATATTAATGGTGGGGAAATAAAAGGAGAAAGAGAAACTGCTTAGAGGGAAAGGAGGTAAAAAACTTACTGCTTGATAAAGTGTTAAATTGAAGCTGAAAGAGAAAAAATTGTCAGTATGTGTCCAGTGCAGGAACATGGTTTTGCAGAGGTATCAGAGGCAAGTGTTGCTTCCTAGACACTACTGGAATAGCGTATGTTAAAAGGAAGAAAAACATGTTTCAGTATCTGCCCTTCTGTTCAGTTGTAAGCTGAACATCTTTGTCTTAGCACTTATACCCGCCAATATATACTTTTTATTAGAGACCAAAATCAGTTCTCCTCTAACTGTAGTATTTATCCCCATGGCCTGATATGGTGATTGTCATTTTATCACTGTATGGATTGTGCAAATTTTATTGTATATATGTTTATATATATCTATTGGTGCCAGTTTGTTTATTCACTTTCAAATACCAGGATTGTGAGACTGCACAATGCTTAAAGTACACGAAGTACTTGCAGCCTTTCAGTACTTAAAGGGGGCTTATAAGAAAGATGGGGACAAACTTTTTAGCAGGGCCTGTTGTGACAGGACAAGGGGGAATGGTTTTAAACTAAAAGWKGGTAGATTTAGACTAGATATAAGGAAGAAAATTTTTACAATGAGGGTGGTGAAACGCTGGAACAGGTTGCCCAGAGGGGTGGTAGATGCCCCATCCCTGGAAACATTCAAGGTCAGGCTGGACGGGGCTCTGAGCAACCTGATCTAGTTGAAGATGTCCCTGCCCATGGCAGGGGGGTTGGACTGGATGACCTTTAAAGGTCCCTTCCAACCCAAATCATTCTATGATTCTATGATGAAGGCCATATAAGGGAGGAAAGTTTCCTGTAAAAGCAGATGCAAACAAGTCTGTATTATGGTTAAGGGATCTCAGTATTTCTAAACATACCTTGTTCAAGCACTTAGGACTCCAGCTCTTGCTGTAAGTTTCTGTTTCTTAGGCTTCTATCAAAATACTTAAGTCAGTGAAGGCTGACTTCTGTGTGACTCACTTCTATTGATTTAAAAATCAAATAGATAGAAATAAGGTACATATGCCGAAGACCTCATGATTGAAATGAAAGACAATTAAAAGCTGATGATCTGGGCTAAAGCCATTAGAAGGGACTTACGCTGTAATTCATCTACGTATCGTGTTTCTATTAAGCTTTTTCCTAATATAATGGAAGAAATTTTTGCTTCTTATTCCACTCTGACCTTTCCTCAATCAAACTTCTACTGCCTCAAAGTMAGGAGTCTAACTGCTGAGATTTTTTTCTTCTCCCCCCCACCCCAGAAGACATGGAGCTCCATGAGGAAGAAACTGTCAGGATGTTGACACTTAAATGCAGTGGTTTTGGCTTGCTTCTTTTCTCATCTTTGAGAGATTAGAGAAAACACAGAAATGGAAGGTATGTTGCTATCATTCTTGCTGTTTATCTGATCCAGGACAAAGACTCTTGTTACAGTGGTGAGACACGACCCCATTGAACTAGATACTGGACAAATGGAGAACATSGAATAAAAAGCCAGTTCCTCTACCAATAATTTTGTCCCTAATGTAAGGCAGAAACATATATTAATACCCTATTGTAGTATAAAATAGGAATAAGACAAGGGAAAATTTGAGAAAATAGACATGTAGGGGAGTACAAGCAAATGAATATCTTGATGGGCACCATTTCTTCTATATCAACAGCTGTGAAAGGTAGCATGGGAATTTCAACCAAGAAAAAATTTGTACGGTGTTGAGATACCTTTGCAGATATTTGTGAAATGCAATTAGATAATTTGCAGACACCTAAAATATGACAGTGGGGGAACTCTTTGTACCTTTATAAACCTTTAGCATCTTTCTTGGAACCTCCATTCTGTCTTCCAGTCCCATTTCTCAGTAAAAGCAGATACACATTTTTGAATTATGCTCTTACAGCTCTCTTCTCATAGTGTTCGGCTAGTTGCCTCCGCTCAACTTCAGTCTCATGCTTCACATTTTCCTCTTGGTTCATCTTATATATTCTTATATATTCTCTAAGCTTCCCTCATCCCTTTTCTTTGCTCATTATGAAACTATTCCTCTGTTATTAAGACTTTCCTCAGTAAATTTTGAAATTGTGTATTCCCACCCTTGCTGGCTATCACAGCCTAAGTACCATAGCTGATGAGAGCTTGTGCCCTTCTCTTCAAGATCCTGACATGTCACATTGTGATGTTCCTCCTCCTTTACAATTTTCATTGCCTAGGAACATTCAGTGACAATAATGCTTTGCTTCTTTCTTGCCTGTTCTGTCTTCCACAGTGAGTAACTGTCATCTCATTAGAAGCTGTACATTATCTGTTCCTCAGCTGTTTGTGCCATCCTGAAGTACCTGGCTTCCTTTAGCTGCCTGGCCAGCTCTGTAAGTGCTGCTTTAAGTGGAGTTGTTTCTTGTCTGGACAGTCAAATATCAATGCAATGTTGAACCTTAAGCTTTTAGATTTGTCAGTGGTTTGTCTCTTTTTTAGTATTTGGCAGTTGGAATCATACTTGTCTGTATGTTTCTATAGTGCTGTCATCTTTTCAGTGTTCTCCGTGATGCTGAATGGTAACTCCTAATCTACGGGCGAAATGCTTGATTGCAGGAGTCTCAAGTCGTGAACATGTGGGATGTCTCAAATTAAGTTAAACAGACGCCTAGGGGAGTCTCAGGAAGAAGGCATGCTGTGGTTTGTGGTAAGATATGAGCAGTGGTATAGCTGCTGAGGATGTGGGCTGTACAACTGCAATGGATCAGGCCACCACTGCTCTGTGTTGACTCCAGATGAAGGCTGCTGTTTAAGGCAACACTAATGTGACTGCTTTTATCAGCCTGAGACATCCTGTTTCCCTGATACTTGAAGGCAGGCTACAAAGTTGAGGGAAGTGCAATTGCTGGCTGGGCAAGAATTCCCATATTATTCCTTTTATCAGACCCTGTGCTTACCTTACTCTTACCCCCTGTATGAACCAGGAAAGTTCATAGGAAAACGGGTAGAGGGGCACTGTGGTGTGCCATCTCCGGGAGCAGGTTTAAGCTGATGATCTTGGCCCCTTATTATTAAAGGAGAGGGTTCCTTTGGTTTTTGTTTTTGTTTGTTTGGTTGGTTGGTTTTTGTTTTTGTTTTTTTTTTAATGAAACTGCAGATATTGGCATGTCCTTTGGGTTGTAGTAAACTGTGATAGCGAGGAAGGCTATAGTGCTAGCTGTTTTCCTGAGGTGAGTCAGAAGATACAAATGATAGAAACTCATCTACTTGGCTTGGTGATTTTCTCCACAGTAACTATTAATAACATGTAGTTTCACTTTAAACAGGAGCCCACTGAACTAGACATATGAAAAACAGCTCAAATGTGTAAGAGCTTGCAGGTTGCAATAGTGCAGAGAAATGATGTTAAAGAGAAGGGACTAATTTTATAGACTGGGAAAGTATTGGAGTTTTTTCTAGGTGGGTTTTTTTTTCCTACAATTTTTTTTCATCCACTTTTTAGCAAATCTTAAGTTTTATAATGAAATGTGGTATGTTTGTGTGCTTTGAAATGATCCAGTTTCTACCTTGTAACAACTTGGTTGTTACTCAACGGGGAGGATTCCAGCTGGTCACTGCTGTTTGAAAAGATTGTTTAATGGTATGCCACTTCTTTCATGCACTATTTTAATTTACTTTATAAAAATATTCTTGTGCATTGTTTGGTTGCGGGGGGGGCGTGTCTTGACTGTGCCCTGGAAATGAAGAATTTGCTTTAAATGTGCTTTGATGGAAGATCGACTCTGCAGCTGCTGTGGTTTCTGTATGTCTGGTGCAGAAGGTGCTGTATGCACCCCGAGTGCTGTCATTCCTGACAACACAATGTTCATATTATCTGCACCCTCAGTAGCTGGGATCTTTTTTTGAGAGTGTGTGGGTCAAGCAAGAACTTGGATACTTTCCTCCTCCTTTTGTCTAATTACCTGTGCCAATCACATGCTTAAGGAAGACTGGAAGTCACATCACTACCCAAATCTATGGCCATGAGATCAAAAACAAATGGGAGACAACGATCAAATAAAGCAAAGTTGAAGATGGAAAGGAGGTAGAATTGCAGCAGCAGTGAAGATAAAGGATAAAATTATGGCAAATATATAAAGCTGGCAGGAGAGATTTATAGCGATTGAGATGCTTTGAAGGGAACTTAATGACAGGCAAAAGAAGGTTCTTGCTGGAAGACTGATTCTTTTTGCTTCACTTTGTATCAAGAGCAAAACTAGCTAGAGCGAGGCTTTCCAGAATGGAGATCAGACGAAAGATAAACAGGTAGGAGGCACAGGAAGGGGGAAAGTAGAAAAAGTCTTCCTGCTTGTGGTTGGATTTTTAATAAAAGAAAAAACAAGCAAAAAAGAGTCCAGGAACTGGTTGATTGGTGGATGCACAGCTCTTCAGAAGCTGGTTTAGCACCAAATTATGGACTGTCTAGTGCACTTAACCTTATCCAAAGGCATGCTCTTTCCAAACCTTGACTGCCTTAGTTACTGACTCAGTACTGATGCAGTATCTGTAATGCTCGCCTGCACCCATGTGAACTCTCATTTCAGCACTGGTTTCATTCTGTTCTTTCAGCTTTCTCTCTGTGAAGACTTCCCCATCAGAGTTCAGAATTAGTTGAATATACGGATAGTGATTTCTCCCCTCGGCTTCAGAACTGTTTGACCAAAGTCTTACTAAAAGCCTGTGTCCTATAAAATAAGGGGCCTAACTGTGTCCTCCTCTGAAGGAGCTTCCTGATAAACTGAGTTGCACACATTTGCACAGGCCAGGCTATGTGTGTATACACAGCCCTGCCCAGAGCTTTTCTGAAAAATCCAGTCCCCCTGCACGTGCAGTCCACYGTTCTGTGGATGTGCACAGGAGGACGTGAAGGACACATCCTCCTGCGTGTAGAGGGTTTACTGCGTGTGTATAGTTAACCCTGAAATAAAACTGTTCCTGAAATACAAGGCTGGCTCTGCATGTGTTCTTCAAATGTGTAGCAAATACAAGAAAAATGGACTTTATGCAGGATTGCTTGCATGCACAAGACATCTACTCCATGCCAGTGCCATGGCAGGCAGCAGAGGGGAGGGGAGAGGAGCTGTGGGGGTCTTGAGAGAGAGCACCACTACAGGAGAAGAGGCTACTTGGAGCAGTGCTGCAGGGTGAATATTAATTGTCCCAGCAAGCTGCATGTAGGCTTGCGGCTCATATTCGGATCACCTAGTGTTCTAGTGCTGTTCAATAGCAAAAGGACGCTGGCCAAGTGGGAATGATCCTCTACAAGATTTTAGTCTGAGACACTACAGGCTTGGCTTTCAGAGATGCCAACCACTTCTGTCTCCTCTTTTCTTGAGCTTGAGTTGCAGTGTYGCATGCTCATTTATAATAGGGTCTCAAATTACAGAAGAAAGTTTGATTTCTCATAAATGGCAGCCCCACATTTCAGCAGATATTTTGTGAGTCTAGTGAGCCTAAATCAAGGCAGTGTGGATTAAACTGTCCCTCTAATTTTCCAGCTCACTATTGGAAGGTGTTTGTCAATCTAAAACTCTTCTACAGCCTGCAAAATATTGTCTTTTATTAAAATTCCGTTGAAATCCTTTCCATTATCTTGGCATTTTGCAGAAGGTATGATTATGTCCCAAAGTATGGTTGAAAAAGCTCCATTAAATGGATGACRACTTCCAATCCCCTTCAGTAAGTAATGGTTCGATTTCTCTGAGGGGTTTTTTTTTTTCCCCTTTCCATTTGATATCTCAGGCCAGAGAGCAGTATACATTCCTACCAATCTGAATTTAAATGAAGCAGATAGCTAAATTTGATTTGCTTCTGTTCCTTCCCATCTACACAAACTGGCTTGCATTAATCATATTAATAAAAATGGCATTAAAATTAACAAGTTTTAAAAAGGCACATGACAGTGATATTACCCACCAAGTTACAAGTCATTGTGCATGCATATTAATTACAAGTTGTCTAAGATTTCAGTAAAAGCTTAAAGGAATGACATTTTTCCCTGTATGTTGTTTTTAATTTGGAAAGCTCCCTTGTAATGCAAGATGTATCCTGTCCTAATGCGGTTCTCTGATCACAGCATGCTTTAATTTTGATAGATGACCGCCAAATGCTTTAAATCCACTAAGTTTTGCAGTAATTAGAATGATTTTTTTACTACTTTGTTTCCTGAGCTGTCCATGGTGACATCCATCTATCATCAGATGGATTTGTTTACTCATTCCCCTTCCGAAAAAATTGAAAATCAAGTAATTTGTATTGAGAGCTTATCTTTGTTGCTACGTGGTGGAGGGAGCATGTTATAATTTATCTCACTCTAGTCACTGCTCCCTTTTTTTGAGGGATTGTGCTCTGAAGAAGTGCACATTTTTCAGAAATGTTCAAAGCCCTTCCCCTCCCTCCCCCAATCTCCAAGTAGTAGCATTGCCCCAGTAGGAGTGCAACAAAGTCAGCTCATCCATTCTGAGTGCCTGCCAATGGAAATTTGAAGCCCAAGGTAGAATTCACTAGGCAATTTTTTTTCTCTGTTCCATGTTTCCATCTCCATTTTCTTTTTATTGTAATGCTTCCTTGCACATACAAATCTAGTGTATATTTTCAGTGCAGAATATTTATTAAAACAAGAAAAAGTGTTGAGGATGTTAATCTCCTATCATCTCCCCAAAACCTGTCCTTTTCTGTCCTCCTTGTGTCATTCCTTGTCTGTCCTTTGCAGAGCAGCCTATCCTTTCTCAGTAGTGTTCCTCTATCTTGCTGACGGTTGCTACTGTTTACTGAGCTGCTTTCCCTGTCCTGTGTTGTTTTCTCTTTCACCAGCCTTCCTTTTCTTTCTAGTCTGAATTTGCACGTTTAGTCTGCTCTGTCAGATCTCTGCTCTCTCCTCTCCTTTCCCACTCCTCAGCTTTTCTGTAGGTTTTAGATCTCTCCCTTATTTTCTGGAATGCGTTTCCCCCTCCTTTGCTTTTGGTCACCTGCACCCCTTTGCTCCCTGACATGCCTGATGCTGTTGCTCTGTAGCATTTCCACCCATCTTCCCTTCAGAGCCTCTCTTTACAAGGTTTCCTCCTTGTCCCTGACCTCGGGCCACCTCATCACAGCCGGATGAGTACCAAAGGATAGGATGCTCTCATGCTGTCATGCAAAGCAACAGGCTGCTTGCCCTCAAATGCACAGCAGTTTTATCAATGCTTTACTGCAGGGAGAGGCAGGAAAGCAGAGAAGAGCGCAGCTGGCAGTTAAGTAGTAGCTGCCAGCAGCAGAGGAAGCAGCAATAACCTTGCCTCACGGGGGAGGGTGGCTAGAGGAGCAGGCTGTAATCCAACGCATGCCTCTTTCTGGCAGACACGTGTGAGGGAGGCCTGGAGCTCCGTCAGACAGTGGGACTGATTTGGGAGATGCTGAGTGCAGCCCGGAGTGCCACCTATGGAAGCGCTCTTGCCTTTCCACAAGCACGACATTTGCTGGGCTTTTGCTCATTCATGGGTGGTTTTACCCATTATTTAAGAGGTGACAAAACCCCACCCTAGGAAAACAAGATGGCAGGTCTGTACCATCACTTGCCAGTGTCTGGATTTAGGCAGTGAGCCCAGGAGGGTCCTGACTTGAATAACTGGGGAAAAAAATGTTTCCTTCCTGGGCAGGTTAATAATCAGATCATATTAACAAGTAAAATTTGATTAGGCTTCTGATTAGGAAAGAGTAAGCCAGGAGTTTGAAGCTTGTTGTGTCAACAGAATAGATTAGCTTCAGTCTGACGTTCTGCTTTCAATAAGAAACTGGTAATAAAATTACAGYGTCTGACTTCCTCGTGAGGTTCTGAACATGATACAGGGCTTTGAGACAATTGYTAAATATCATAGGATGTGCACTGGGACTTAGTCAACAACCAGGCAGAAGACTACCAAATCATTTCATTGGAATAAAAAAATAGTAATAAGGGAGGAGGGAAAGCTTTGCCTTTAATGAATGAGGTAAAACTTGTATGTTTGGAAAAATCTGGTAGGTTGCTGTCATTTGCCTGAGGTGACCACTCAGGAGAGCTGATGTCCCAGCTGAAGGACCCTGAGCTCAGTGTTGTACAAGGCTTTATTCTGCAGAATATAGGAACATAAAAAATGGCTAAGCCATCACGGATTGCAGCCCAGTTCAATGCTGAAAAAATTCTGAACAATTCTGACAGTTGAACATTTTTATTGGAAAGTGTTAAAGTAAGCAATGTCACCAGCACCTTGTGAACAGGCTAATTACATGCAAGAAGCAATTGCCAACATAATGTTAGCTAGAATGGTAATGGAGTTCGGGTTTTTACTGAGGACAGATTTTAGAAGAAAAGGAGAAAATAATTCTTGTWATTTTTTTGTTGAGCCTGGGTACTTTCAGCCAGGGCTTAGAAATGGCTAGCAGATCTCCACATACTAAACCGTTGTCATTTTGCCATTCAAACCAGTGTCACAGAAATTCAGTGTATCAACTGTTAAAACCATATTGTAAATGCCTAATATATTTAGAGATATAAATAATGCTTAGCTTACTTTTCTCATCAGAATAGGATCCGGTGACAGCGTGATTAATCATAGGCTGTTCGGCATCAGTAGGGGGAAAAGAAACCTATTAATGCTGCCTTGCTCTCCAGACGCTGAGACTGTACTGGAAGGAAATGATCTCTGACGTGGGGGAAGACGGACTGCTAATTCAAAAAACAAAATTCCACCTGCTGTCAAGAATGATTAGGGATCAGAAGGGTACGTTTGTGATGATTGCTTGATCTTTGTGGCTAATAAAGTTAACCRTCTACAGTCAAACCCCCATGAATTAACTGTGATATTTTACATTGTACCTAAAACTTTCCCCTGCCCCAGGTATGTTCGAGCGGGACAATTTCTCCCTTGGAGCATGCTCACACACACTAGCTCAGGCACCAGAAGTGTGAGAGGGTGAACATCGCTCTCTGCCCAAAGCAGTAAGCTCTGCTTATCCTGGTTACTTCAGGCACTGGCGCAACTGGCTTTGGATGCTCGCTCTACACAGTACTTTGCTTTGCTGCGTGCCTGGCATAGTTAACAATGCTCTGTCAACTTTATTTGGGGGGCAAGGGGATGGGAGCGAAACAACATTTCTGCTACCTCTTTGAATTTCAGTGTCGTGGATTTAAATCAACTCATTTTCTGTGCTACATTACAGCTAGGCTACCTCTGTCTATTGCACAAATGATTCATTTGGCCATGACCTCTGTGGATTTTGTCCTCCCTCAGATCACAACCTATGGCAGGGAGCAAGATGTCCTGCTGGAATACCAGGCCTTATATTTTAAGGTCTCTGCAGGAAACCTGCAGATTGTCCTAAGCACACATCAAGGGCAATGCTTTGTAATCCATCAGCTAAGAGAGTGCAGGATGGTGTGTGCAAATGGAAACAGTCTGGAAAAACAAGTTGCTGTCATGTGCACAGTCTTCATGCAGAAGATAGGAAAGTGCTTGTACTTAACTGGAACCAGGTAGAGGTATCAAGGCTCAGGTAGAGTGATTTGTCTTAGAGGGCATGTAAGGTAACTGGTGTGAACCAGACAGCTGTAGGGGAGTTTGTCTTGGAAGGCCACCCTCAGTTAGGTAACTGTATCAGTAATACCAGATAAAGCTGAGATTGCTTCAGTACTGATATCGAAACCACTGAATTTGGGTACAGATGTATCAGAATTGGGACCAATGGAGAAGAAGTAATTAGAAGCAGGTTGATCATCTGGGGGGAGACTGGCTGGAGAAAAGGAGGTACAAGGGGAGCAAAAAGGTGGGTTCAGAAATGGAAAAATGGAAAGTAAGATAAAGATCAGGTAAAGAACAAAGGAGGGCAGATTTTCCAGCAGTAAGAGTGTGAACTTTTACAGATGGTAGTGCAGCTGTCCCACTGGCCCAAGGCCACCAGGATGCCAGAGGGAACCCTTGGGGCAACTTGCTGGACTACCTGTCAGGTCTGCTTTGGAAAGGCCTGGTATAGGAGGGTAGAGCCAAGAGGGATAACTTGCACCTTAATGTTCAATGGCGTGGGGAGAGAAGGGTGACAGATTTGTATTCCAGTAGTAGTTGTGTGTAGTTAATGGGATTTAACAGTGATAAACAGTAGCTTTGTAGCTGTGTGTAATAGCAAGCCAAATAATGTAAATTGATAACACTAGTCTGTTTATTAGTTAATTAGGTTATTTGATTTATTAATTATTAGTAATGTTGATTAATCAATAAGCATTATAGTCCCTATCAGTTATGTCTCAAACCTGCAATGTAAAGGAGAGTCAGACCCTGAGGCAGCAACCTAGCAAGTAGTTCTTCTGAAATTGGACCTTGCATGACTGTGTCTCTGTAGAACCCGAGGCAGTAAGGAAGTGCTGTAAACATACCTTAAATATCAGTCTGATTCCTCCTCTGCTTAGGCTGTCTTCCATAGTAGTCTGCAATCTTTTGAATTCCTCCTTAAAGGTCATGTATTTAATTTAAAAGCTCTTTTGTTCCCAGTTGTAGCTCATTAGTTCCTACATGGTCAAAATTGTCTTGGTCTCTCGTGTTCTGGTAAATATTTTGGTTCCAGTTAGTTTCAGATTATGGTACCTGTTTCGTAGTGGGGCAGGGGGGTTGCAAATTTTTACTTGGAACTTGATAATCAGCTTTCCAAATCTGTTTGCATACTTTATAGCTGCCATTGCAGACAGGTTTTTTTTCTTGGTAGCCTGTTATTTCTTCTTCCTGTGAAATTTACAGATGTTGTTTTAGTTTCTTTTTGAGATAATTCTTGTTCCTGATTTAATTTCCTTTGAATCTTTTCTAATGCTTCTTGGTCAGCTTTAATGTCTTATGAGTCATTTCATTGTTTGTTCCATCTCGGTTCCCAACAGTTTCTCTCTTACCACCTCTGTCCTGCTGTGTTAGTTTTTGAATTAGCCAGAATTTAGTGTTTTTCCCATGTGGATGAGCATCAGTAATACGTAATGGGTGTGCTATTTGTGAAATCTTCACACCAAAATTCTCTTCAGGATGGTGGAAACAGAGAGGCTGCTTTCCCACTTAGAAATTCTCTCACCTTCGCTGTTTACTATAGCCACATTCACTGTTTCTTTGGCCGTGTCTCTTCCATATGCCCAGCCAGCAACAAATGGCCATGCCTCGTATTTTGAGTGGATTTATTAGGGATGGTGAGCAATGCATTTTTATGCCAGATTACTTATTATACATGTCTTGTGTCAAGGTCTAGTTGGATGAAAGAACTGAGTGCATTAAAATATCATTTGAGAAGGGTTTATTAGTAAATAATACCTTGTAATGCACTTGAATACTTTTCCTTATGTAGATTTATGTAGCTGTTCTTGTCTAGAAAGCTGAATTATTATAATAAAGGCAGTATTATATATAGTGAGGAAGCTGAGCTGTTTGGATTTGGTCACCATAGCTCTTAGAGTTGAAGAGGCTCATCCTGTCCAGCCTGATTATTTTCACAGATCACAAGAAAGATTTTTTTCTCTCAGTTCATCTCTGAACTCTGAGTTGAATTGTACTGATTGGAGAAATGCAAATATTTAGAAAGTTCTCTTGGTATCTACTGCTATGTTGAGGCTGGATTAGTGCTTCAACAAGTTCTGCTCCAGGTGCTTCTGCTGGTTCAGCCATTAGACCTTCCTTAAAAGTTTGGAAGCAAATATATCCTGCTTAATGCCAACTCTCTGCACATTTTCTGTAACGGTTAAAGTTACTTTTCAGTGTTTAAATCTCTGTCCTGCTGCAACTCAAACTAGATGGATTTGTTAATTTGTTGAATTTACCTCTGCCCGATACCATAGCTTGCTCCCTCTCTGGAGCTATATAAAGAGATTTGATGGCTTCCTCCRTTGGAGCTAAAAGTGGCCACTAAGGGTAGCAGCTTTATAAARGATAGCTCTTGACTGCCTTGGGATCCAGATCCATTCTTGGTGATAGCTATTAGCACCTTTTAGCTAGTGTAAATGTAGAAAAGCATACACATAATGAGGAGAGAGCAAATGTTTGAATAAGCACTCCAGAGAGAGCAGTAGAGATAGTATTAGGATGGAGCACTGCACCTGTCTAAGGACCACATCCTTGGGGAGCAGTGACCACAGCAACATTCCCATCTCAGCTTCTTTTTTTGCCCCCTTTCTTTAAAAAAAAAAAAAAAAAAAAAAAAATTTGCACTTGAAAAAGATTTAGCTGTTGCTAAAGATGACTTTTAGTGAATTATGCTCCTATTTACTGGCAATTTCTCTCTTCCCTTCTCTCCCTCACCCCTTTTTTGAAGGACCAAACGATTGATTTTTCAGGCAGAGGCAGTGTGAAAGGAGGTGGTCCACAAATGTTACTTTCTCAAGAGCTTCTAACCACTGCTGGCTTTTGCTGCCAAACTTRTCCTTCTTACCCCTGCCTATAATATATGTAAAAATTTCAGTGAAAAAACTCTGCTTGTCCAGTGTTGTTCCTGATACATTTTGGATTAGGAAAACTGAGACCCAGCGCTGTGCAGAAGACACGCAGCAAACCCAGACTGCACCACAAAATGGATTACTTCAAGGTACAGCAAGTGGGGGTTAGAAAGACATTGCACATAGAATTGAAACTACCTTATTCCACACACTGGTAATCTTGCTAACTCTAATTTTATCAGAAAGTCTGTCTGATCTGATTTCCATATCCTGTTTCTTTCTGTTTAGTAAGTGCAGTCACTTTGGCCAGTTGTGTTTGTTGTGTGTGTTTACTTTCTTAAATTCATGGAAATGAGTGTGATCTTTCTTTATTTGGAGTAATAAAAACAGAGAGCGCTTTTATATCACCATCACTGAAATTGAATTTGTGGAAATATTTTGTCTATATGAGGTTTTATTTTATTCTTTAATTAATTTCATTTCCTGAATTTAGATTCAATTATGTTCTTCCTTTTAAATGTATTTTGTTGTCCATGCTAGACTAGCTCTTTCTGTGACGGATGCAAATATTAATGAAATCTCAGATCTGGTGTGTAGACATTAATGAACACTTACAATACAATCTGAATTTGTATTTGCTTTCTAGCTCTGGAGAAAACAAATTGTCATCAGTGATGTACCTATGCAGGTGATTACTTGACCGCTCCGGTGAGAATCTCAGGGGAAAAAAGGATTAGGATGATGTAAGTTTGAGCTGAGGGAAGCATTGCTCCTGTTCTGGATTTGTAGTTGGCCTCTCTTAATATAAGCTTTATTATACAGAGAATTTTTCTGAGCGAGGYTGAATGTAGGTTTGTATTGAAAGAGGGACTGCTTTTTCCTAGAAAAAGTAAATGAGTGGAAATGACTATATTTAAAAGAATTTAATCTGTTACTTCTTAGAACAATAGCATGTCACTTTTTTCCCTCTGCTCTCTCAAGTCCAGGGCTGGGTAGTATGCAATAAATCCTTGCATCACAACTACATGGACTAAATATATGAAAAAAAGATCACATCCTTAAACAGAAGACTTCTGCTGGTGTTCTAGTAGAAAGATTGATGTTATTTATTTAACATTATTTCTAGTTGTATGAGTGACAGGAAAAGGGTTAGCCAAAAAAAAGAGTAAAAGGCTTAGGCACGTTGGTGCTATAGGTATATGTTATGGTATTACAGTTGAGCCTTTGTAGTGTGGATTAGATTTTGTGCAATTTTTCCAACATGGGGAAACTCCAGGGGACTCCAGAACAATGGAGACAAACATGTAGAAAACCAAGCATGGGAAGTTGGGGTATGTTTCTATTTTTTTTTCCTGTTTCACAGCCCATTTTATGTTCATAGTTGTGTTAAACTGCTGGTATTTATCTCAAGGTGCTTTGGCATTTCTGAACTAAATGTCCTACAAATAAACAAATGCTGGTGAGGACAGCAGAGAATCAATCTATACAGAACAGGAGATGCAAAAACGAGCACTAGGACAGGGAACAGAGGACGATGGAAGCCTTAGCTGTGTCACCAGGTGGAACATGAGAACAGGCAAAACATTTGGGGGCTGGGTGCGTGATGAGAGAGGTACATTACTGTTTTCTCACTAAGGAAAAATATTTCCTAATAATTTGTCAGGCTCTACCTTTTCAAGCTGAAATTCATTACTACGTAAAAGTGAATGCCTTGCTGCTAACAGAATAAATGTGTCTATTTAGAATGTAAATGAGAAAAATGTATGAATTACAGGACACTTAAAGAATTGTGAGTGGATGGGTGGACGGAGTTAGTCTTATTTTAAAAATTGACTTTGACGTAATTTGGTAATAGGTAATAAGCTTAGTTTCTGATTCGCTGATAATTTGAAATGTAGCAACTCATTTTTAAACGTGTGCTGCATCACACACAGTTAAGGGATTTGTGTGGTGGGTGGGTTTGTTTGTCTGCAACCTACCTCCCTTCCTACCCTCCCACTGTAATAAGGCAGTGCCCTCCCTCTCTGGCAGCCCACCGTGAGGGAAGGCTGAAAGCAGCCTTGCTCCGCGCTGAATTATGCCAGCTTGAGGATGCTACCCTTTTCCAGAAGAGCGTGGGAGCCCTTCAGAGGTTAGGAGACACATATAACTAGAAGTTGTATCTCTCCTGTGTTCCCTCCATCTTCTTCTGCCTGGAGGAGAAATCTGTTTGAAAAAACCCTGTATTGGGCAATTCTTGGACACCTGGATGGAGATGCATTCTTGTCAAAGGAAAACCCAGAAAACATTTACATGGATGTGGTTGACACACAGGAGGTCATGATCTCATTTCATATGTCACTGCTTAATCTTAGCTGAGATCATGTTTAGACAGCCRTATGTATGGAATTAAGTCAACAGGAAGGTATCCAGCTACATGTGGTACTAGAAGTAAATCAGATTTAACTGCAACAGCCAGCAGCTGAGGATATTAGGTGAATATCGGGTGTTCCCTAACAAAATTTATCTTAAAAAAAAGACAACAAATTTACATTTATTCATTCTTTGTCTGTCTCTATGGGCTGCTACCAGTATGGATAAAACTCATGTTAGTAGCTCATAATGTTCAAGTAATAATCAATATAGAGTTACTTGTATATGTATTTCAAAACATGACAGAAYGAAAACTCTCTATCCAGGAAAAGGTGTAACATATTGCCTAAACCATCTGTAGTGCTGGGTTGATGTTAGCAAGTCATGGGTAAGATACAGATGATCAGGTGTGGATCGATTGTTTTACTGGCAAGCAGTCTGGTAAGCATTTACCACTAGTTAAGGCTCTGACCAGCTGCTAGCCCCAGCAGCGCAGTAGCTGTAGGTGCAGCAAAGCCCTAGACTGGAGGCCATTCTGTAGCACTCAGAACCAGTACAAAATGTCCCTGATGCTTCGCCTTTTGTTGTGTTGGCCCTAAGTACTTTTTTGTTTGGGTTTTTTTTTTTTTTTTTTCCAGAAGGCCTCACCTTTTGGCCACACCATTACCACGTTTCTGTGCTAGTGGCTCATATCCACCRCAGCACAGCTATAGTTTGGTATTACTGCTTCTGGGGACTTATGGAATTGCTTGGGAAGCCCATTTTTGCACAATGCTGCCTTTGCAGCATGCAGACAAACCTGTTGGTTTGTTCCAAGCTCAGCGGAAGTTTCCTGTACGGCCATGAACAGACACCACAAACTCTCTTAATTTCCCAACCTCAAAACAAGAGGATCGGCTCTCCCCCACTCCCCCTTGCTGTGCTTTTAAACCGTTTGTGAGCAGGGATTTTTTTTTTTCTTCCAGTGTATAGTAAACTGAAGTTGAACTCGAGAGCCGTGTACAAAATCAGATTTGAACAGGCCCCCCAAGATTCATTGCTAGGGTATGTTTTTTAACCAGGTCCCAAGTAGAGACCTGCATGATGAACTTTTGGAAGGTTGCACGAGGCTGTGGGGCACGTGCTTTTCTCCGAGTGCTTATGCTCTCTAGGTCCTGACCCTCTGGTCCACAAGAAGGCCCATACACCCACACCAAGCCCCCCTGGGCTTCGCGGGATTTTTCATCCCAGCCAGACTCTACGGGAGGGGTATATGCAGGATTAGAGTCAGCAGCAGCACCAGCTCTAGGCAAGTGCCCTCCCTCGTGTTCATAGGTGTTCTGGTAAACTGAGATTTCAGACAAGCGAGTGAAGACATACTTCAGTTTTATTGTTGTTTAGGCATGGATAGAAACATTAATTCTTTTGCGCTCTTGGTTCTTGAAACGTGCCTATAGTGAACTCGGAGCAGTGAAAAACCCAGCTCCCAGGATTGACGATTTAAAGTGCATAGGAGATCTAGCAGAATCCCAGAAGGCGAGGAGTTGTTTTTATTCCTTTTTCGTAGCTGTGGAAGTTGAAGGACTTTTTTTCTTCTCCTCTCCCCTGTATTCCCCAGACAGTGGTATGAAAATTTTCAGCCCTTCCCTATGCTTTCCCTTATGATCTTTGGAGGTTTCTTCTCTGTACTTAAGAACTATTTGTAGTGTTATAAACAAAGACAGGTGATGTCTGCACACTCCTTCACAGGACTCTGTTACAACTTTTCCTGTTTAGAGTCAGGYCCACTGCGGGTTTTTTTTAAAAAATGTGTATCACTTGGCAGTGTTCTCGCACCAAAGAAAAAGATATATTTGTATATAAAGTAACTTTTTTGTGTGTTCACGTTTTATTTTGGAAAAACAGGTGTTTAAAAATTTTAGAATTTTTTTAACAAAATTCTAAAAAGAAAAAAATCACAATATTTACAGAGATAACAGAATGGCTTAGCCATGCAAAACAAATTACTTTGGTTTTTCCCCCATTTTACTTTGGTTTAAATATTAACCAAGATTATAATTTTTTTCTTTTTGCCAGATAAAACAGTAACAAATCAAAGTTTAGAGGCATGTAACAGGATTCCCCTCTAATATTTTATACAGCATAGAGTTTATAGGACATCTTATGTATTTAATCCATGCCAATGCACTACAGGAAGCTTTTATTAAGACATCAGTCACTACTGCCCAGACATTTAACATTTTACAAATTTACAAGTAACAGTGTTTTCTTCCCCCTAAATAATGCAAAAGTGGCAAAATACATTTCCTAACGTCCATCTTTTTCTTTTTATTTATTTATTTATTTTTGCCTACCAGTCTATAAAAACTTACTTTTTCCCTGGATCTTTGTAAATGGAAACCTGATGTTCTGCTTACTCTACCGTTCCTCTCCATCAAAGCTGCCTGTTACTTTCTTCCAGAAACTAACCTTCCGCGTAAGATGAAATTTCTCTCCCGTAAGGACAACTTTCTGTTGGCCATTTACCCTAAAACGTTTTCTTATCAGTACCATTCTAAAAATTCCCTCAAGCATAAAACATGTTTATAAAGTTACAAACTTGAATGTAACTAAAGATACATAGACGTTTCATTGTTACAATTATATGTACTGTTTGATAAATTAGGTACCAGTTAAAAACACTAAAATTATCTCAAGGTGCATTCAATATCTGTAGCATAGTTAACAAAAACACACAAAAAATATATATATATTTTCTATTTTTGCGGGGAAAAAAATGCAGCTTTGATATGACCGCTTTTTAAAAAAAGTTTCCAATTCTCACTGGTATCTTTCTGAAACGAAGAAAAGGTACAGTACTTTAAGGCAGCGGATAACATAAAGGAATCAAAATTAATCCAGAATTCCAGTTCCTTATCCTAATTCTAACATGAAAGACGACTGATAACATATCAATAAAACGTGTGTCTTGCTCTAGAAGAAAAGGATTATTAGCCACCGTCCGTACGTAGGCTAGGAATTTTTCATTGTGTTCCTTGCTCAATACCCAGCCTTCTCCGTGGAAACTCCTTATTCCCTTTCTGGCTGTTTAGCTTTGCATGGTTTTTTAAATGTTCACTTTTATTAACAATTTAGTTTATTCTTGTCACAGCTGTCACCCTTCCTCTTTACTGTGATTTCAAAGAATGAAAAAGGAGCTTGACATTTTCCTTTAAGACAATCTTACACTCTAGGTACTTGCTACAAAGCAGAGGCTTCACTGATAACAATCAGAATTAGACATGTACCTGCTCAAAGGGTGTCATAAAAACAATTGAAATAAAACCATTACACTATACATCAGATTAACAGCAACTCCCAGAACAAAGCCTTACAGTGTATAAAAATAGCTACGTAAAAAATTTACATAAAGGCAAACAAAAAGAAATCTTCAGTGCAGACATTTACAAAAAAATATTTCAAACAGAACACAACATGGTGACCTATTATCATGGCTGTTGCCAAAATTAGTTTGTGTTTTTTTTTTTTTTTAGCTTGAGATAATTGTGTCTAAAATCCTTTGAAAACTTGGTAGTATGATCTGTTTAATACTTGAACCATGAATAGCTGTCACTTCTCTGTATATGTTTAAATACAATCCACGTTCATGCTTCAATTGGTCTATATGTATTCTCTGAAAATATGAAAGATAAAGCCAGTTAAACATTTTCAAATATGTTAACCAAAATAACTACTCAGTATCTAACCTTCAAATAAACAGCTACGTGAATAGTACTGTCTTCTGCCATTCAACGATGAGAACACTTTCTTTCATGGTAAGAATAGCTGTTGCAATACTGTTCCCGGTAAACCCAGTAAGTTTATCTGGTAAGCAATGGATTTATGGATAAGCTTTCCTTTATGTAGATCTATTGATCTGAACAAATAAAATAATTGGAGTAAAAGATTGCACTGAAGGCACACAATGTTATTTGAACACCTATGTTCAATAAATACCCTCAGCTAACTTCAGCTCCATCTAATCACCTCAATATTGCAATGTTACGGAAGGTACCAGGTTGAGAAAAAAAATACAAAACGAGCCCTAACCAAAAAAACTACAGAATTTTCCCATAGAATTGCAGTAGAAATGCTGGGTATTTACACTGCAACTTTTTCAAGATCCAAATTTATTTTCCATTTTTAAATCATTCATAGGGCATAATTTTGGTATTCCCCATTCCCTCTTTCAAACTAATAAAACAGCGACAGCGGTAGCAAAGCGCACACAGCAATGCTCCATCTCTTTATATGCTATATGATCATTCTACCTAGCGAATTCTGAGTATTTAGTGCAAAAATAGTGCCTTGTACTTTAAAATTTCAGACAATACTAACATACTGAAATTATTAATAAGGAGAGCTGTCTTTATTTAAATAAGAAACTTTTTAAATCTAAATATGAAATGTGATAATTCCACTCACGACGCACCACCACTGAACACTTACTACTCTCATTTTTAAGAACAGTTGATGACTAACTCAAGAAACCTCAATATGGTTAGCTGGTTTCCACACTGTTGTGCTACCACAGTGTTAATTTAAAATGGCCTTAGTTGGTCAGAAAAATGGTCTAAACCCCTCCTTTGGGTACTAAGGGGGGAGATGCAGCAGTGGTGGATATATATGCGAACAGCGGGTGGTGCTGTTGGTGCTTTGTAATGCTCCTGTAATTCCTAACAGAACTTCTGCATTTACTTAATTATTTGTATACAGTTTATTTTATATAGATCCCAGTTGGGGAAACTTTCATACCTGTTGCATTGTTACTAACTTAATATACAGTGTCTCCTTCCAGGATAAACCCATAGTTTCATAATAGTATGAGTACGTGAAATCTTGAATAAAAGAATTATTTTGTTCTAAGGAAAGTTTCATGCCTCTTGCAGTGATGATGAATAAAGCTGACCAAGGACTTAGAAACTGTTGCTTCCAGTAAGGGAAGAAGGTTCCTGTGAACATTTCAAGTCATAACTCAAAACCTTCTAAACTATACTTAAACATATTCTTCATATACATACACATACACACAAACATATACCACAGTGATATATTATACAAATTTGTATTTTCATTTCCCCAAGTATGTGGATTAAAATAAAGCCAAGTACTAAGTTACGTCTAAMCATCAGGCTTCTTTAATATGTGCGTATGCAGGTATGAATTCTTAACCGGCCAYGGGCTTGAGTCTGTCTGTCCTACTACTACACCACTCAAAATCACTCCACTGCCTAACCTTGGAAGGTAAGCAACGGACTCCAAGCTACCACTGTGATCGCTAGACACAGATCACTAGAAAGAAATAGTGAACAAAGAGACGTTAAATGCTGCAACATGAAACACTTACCTGGAATGATGACTGACATGTTTTGTCTCTTAAGTTTCAGATTTATGATTGTTTTCTTCTAGTTTTTTGTTTTCTTCTATATTTCCAAGATCTTTGTCTACATGTTTTGATGCTGTCCTATAATGAAAAATTAAGGTCGTTTTTATGTCTCTACAGCATTTTGTTCCATCCTCACATTAACGACACTGTCTCCTCCCCTCTCAGTAATACATAAAATTCTTACAGTTCTGGTCTGAGCAGAGCAATAGGCTTGCATATGTCTGTAAATAGACCAATAGCACCAGCTCCCCCACTGGAGTTAGTACCACAGGAAGTATTGCAGTAGGGCTGTGTATGTGTGTTTTACTTCTTGAGGAATTCAGAATCATTCTGAGCTAGCAGACATTTAGTAAGGTTAAACCAGTTGTGCAGATCCATGTTTCTTGACAAATGAATTGTGTAGCTTGTTTCAATAAACAAGAGTTTGCTTTAAGGCGTGCTAAAACATTGCAAGTGTGGCTAAGATATCTTGATCAACATAGCAATCTTTTGTGTACTTGTAGTAATTGTCTTTCAGAGCCTGTAACAAACAGAAGCTCTTTAACTGTGAAGAAATTAATGAAAATTCCAGCAACACCGAAAAAACCCACTCTGGCTTCCAGATCTATGCTGGCTATGACTGACAAGCTTTGGGTAAAGAAGAGATTGTGCAAATGTTTGAGGGCGGGGAGGGGGGGGCGGGGGGGTGGAAGAGGTATGCCTCATTTAAAAGAGCAGGTCTTCCTTAATGCAAGTAGTGGAGATGAATTAATGAGTTAAGTGCTTAGTTTAGCTTAGCACAATAAAACCACTAAGCCATTCATTTAATGTGTGAGAAGCCTCACTGTCTGCCAAGGTGAAAGATTCCTGCAGTGCTGCGATAACGTTTTGAAGGCCGCAATTTTTAAAATGTCAATGGGCAAACGTGTTTCAGTGGGACAAAGTGAATCCCTTGTGTCAAAGCAGATATTGTATATGCATTTTCTCTATGGATAATTTGTTTCTCCTACAGAAAAGTAACGTCTGTTGTGACAGATTCATGCATATGCTCACCCTTGCTTCAGGGTAAAGACCCGTAGTGATACCGACTTGCAAAATACAATGAAGACACAGGTTAGCAAGATAGTGTGACATGTCACGCTGACACCATGCAGGTATGTACCTCCCAAAACCGCTGATCTGAGTATTTGCTAGTGGAGTGTTTCTGTGCACATCCTCCATCTGAGCAAAGGCTGCTAGCAGTGGCTAAGCACTATGCGTGCCCTGAGTTGAAGTAGCCTTGACTGGTACTGTTAAGAGAGTACAGTTTAGTTCTTGCCTCAGAAGAGCTTCTGATGGGGTGCAAATGCACCTAACCCTCAACGCCTCTGGGAGCACTGCTGAAATGCTGCTCTCTGGGCTGGGGAGCAGCGTGTGAGGTGGAGTGCCGGAGGGCATGGGATTCTGGGCCCAAAATCCCACCGATTACACCGAATGGGACCATTCTAAACTCTTTTCGGTTTTTGAGTAGGTTATTTCCTGAGCGCCTGTAAGTTTTAATGCTTCAAAGCTGCATTTACCTTTTACTATTGGTTTTAGAGTGCCTCTGTTACRTCTATGTGGCTGACAGCAAGGTGTCTGTGCTGAAAACCCATTTACTGCAAAGATCCAAACTCCTGCTCATTGCAGGCAAATTTAATTTTTAAAATGCTGAGATTATATCACACAGTAACTTGTTCTACAGGGGTAAATTTCTATTGTGTAGCAACTTTCTGTTTTCTTCTGGTATTCAAAACCTGAAACACGTGATGTGCACAGAAGGAAAGGATGTAAGATGCAATGATGAAGAAAATTCAATGCTTTGGTAGAGATTGACCTTCTGTGATCTTAATAACCTTTCACAAATCTCTTTAAGCCTAGTAAAAAAGAAACAAACCCTCAAACAAACAAATCCCTTAAAAATTAAAAAACTTTTTTTYCCCCAATTAAAAAAATGTTTGTTTTAGGTAGAGCACAGGATTTGCCTTGTCATGAGCCTTTTCCATAAATAAGTCTTATGAAATTGGAGACAGTAGGGAGAGATGAAAAGCTGAAAGAATCTGGACTCGGGTAATTACCTGAGCTGAAATGAGTTGGAGGCGAGAAAGCAGTGTCATGCACGTCTGCCCTCGTGTAACCGCTTATGTCTGCTCTTGGAGAGAAGAGAGTGGATTGGATAGACTATTGGCATGGCTCAGTGTGATCCTTTTTTTTTTTTCTGGCCTCTTATCAAGAGTTCTACAGTGCCCAAAGCAGACTGGATTTCACGTGACCTGACGCTTAACAGCGGAGGGAACTCTAACTAGCATTACTGGTCTCTGATTAGGTTAAAATTGTTCAATGACTAAATCTGGGAGGTTCTGCAATGCGATCAGGTTTTGATTTTTAAAGTGTTCTATTTTAGTTCTGCATTCAATGAAACTGTTCCCCTCGCAAAATGTCACCTCTATTTTCCTAAAGCCAAAATGGGTGAAAATGGGAGATTTAAAAGGCAGGCAATCCAGAACTCTTTTGGAGGATGGTATATACCACTTGCTTGAAATGAGAGCAGCAGCAGTTTTTCATGTCTGACAATCAGATGGATTTAGATTCTCGGTGCCTGAGACTGAAATACAGCAGTTTAATTCTGGTGGTTCGGTGATCTTGCTGACTTTTTTTTTTTTTTTTTTTTTTGTTTGTTCCCCAAATACTGATATCTAGGCAGATTCACCACTTCAGCACGAGCAACACTGCTGCCTTTTTTAGTGCTATCTAAATAGTGTTATTAAGAGACAGAGGAGTAATTTTGCACTGAGTTGCAGCAGTGTGATCCATTGGCAGTGCTCTGCCAACAGCAGAGGAACAGGCGACCCTGGCATGGCACCAGTCCTCAGGGCTTGACGGACGTGGCCTGGGTTTGTAACAGAGAAATGGCTCAAAACATGGTTTCCACCGCTTCCTGAGGTGACTTGAGGCACAGSACAAACGGTCCTTTGCCAGCTTAACATTCAGCAACAGTTGTTCCTTGCTTTTTTTGTGCATCACCTACTGTCAGCTTGCTCCATTTGCAACTCAGGAGCGACTTCCTGATGGTATCTGAGCAGCTGGGCAATGTGGTCTGGACGGATGGAAATATTCCAGAGGATTTGCTGAAAAGGGCAAGAGAGCCCACTTTGCCCAGGCCATCTCACACACTTTTTAACATCTACAGCTCCACAAACAAAGCCCATGTTCTTAGCGTGCTCTGMCCATATTGTTCTGAAGAATGAGAATCGGTTGTATGAATATGAGTTTACTTATGTCTCTCAACTGTTTTTTTTTTTTTTAAATCCATTTGTAAAACATGGATCATTCTGAGCTCTTGCTAAAATTATGACTCATATTTTACATTTATCTATGCTTGCTCTTCAGGAAAATAATTATCCTCAGGGAATCCTAATCAAAATCTCTCTGTAAGTAGTACCCAAGTGAGGTTTTTAGTTTTCTTTGGAGAGTGTGTGTGTGCTGAGGGGCCGTTATTTTCATGGATTTTATTTAGATACTGTTCATAGCATTGTTTTTAATATAAAGACCATTTTCCATCTCAATTGTTTCACCTGCTGTAAATATAGACTGCATATAGAGTCATATAGACTGCATTTGAGTCATATAGATGACTCAAAAATTGTTGTTGGATTTTAATTCCTGATTTCTTTTAATCTCACAAGTCTAGGCCTCACCCTCAATACTGTTTAAGGARGAAAATCTGCAGTGCTCTTTGTCCTTGTTACCCAAGCTTGTGATAATGACAGGTAAGAGAATACTCATAGGTGTAGTTCTGGGTGCTGAAGCAAGAGCCATGAATTTCATTAAAGCTTGCATTGCTTTTGAAAGGCATGTTAGACACTCAACTGCACTGTTGCAAAAGATTTTCTAGGAGCTAACGGTCTTATACATCCAAATCTGGATTATTTGCAACCTCTTTCTATTTACCCCAATTTTGCCTTCCACTAATTATTTTGAAATGTCCATCAGTAGGAAAAAAGGCAGAGATATTAGAAAAATATTCCAGTCATCAAGAAACAAGTGACCATTTTTAAATTTATGCCACTTTTATAGAGTTTTGTGACATGAACTGATGCTTTCAGAGATGTTTGTAACTGTCTTTTCTCTGGAAGGGAATGGCACGAAAAACAATACAAATGCTGAGTCTTGTTCAAAACATACAGCAAGTTTCCTATGTATTTGGCCTGCCACGTTTGGATTCATATGCTAGTTTCCTATAAAGTATCAGAAAACCAGAATTGTTATGCTTCAAGTGTTCAGTTTCAGAGACGCTAGTAACATTCTTGATTACTCTGACCTAAGAAGAATTTCAAGAGTTTGGTGTACTCCRAGTATGAACAATCTTCAGGCTGCTGCTGTGCTTCAGTTTGCCCAGCTGAATTTTCCCTCATTGCATTTTAAACCACTTTAACCTTGATCTAGCCTCATGTGACTTGAGATTTGTGCACCTCCAAACCCAAGGAGCAAAAATGGGACAAAGGTCCAATCCACACGCAAAACTTCCATGCCTAGAGAACAGGGATACAGGGTGCTGGGTGCATTTTTTTGTTTCTAAACCTTTAATTTGTGCTGTACTCTCAACTGTTTCTGGCAAGGTGAAAATTTCATATATGAAGGATTTACTGAACACGGGTGTCCTAGAATCACTTGACTGAGGTCTGACACAAAAATTTTAGAAAGATTCTGAAGTGCTAAGTTATATTCTGTTTGGTGCAAATTAGTTTAAAATATCCTTTTTGGAAAAAGGAGAAATCTGTAGAAAACAAGTCTTTGGCCTTCTGCTCAGATGAAGGAGAAACATAGCATGCTGGGGTAGGTAGCCTCAACACCTTATTCAAGAGGGGCCTGGTTGCAGGATGTGGAATACAGATGAGTCCCTGATTTATGGGATAATATTCATAGTGAAAAGAATATGTGGCAATAATCAGCTTTTGCATCAAGTGGAGCTGAGGTAGTGAGTAACTATATAAGTGATTTATTGTGAATATATTCCAAGGCTACAAGTATAATTCCTACTTAGTGTGGATGACAAGACAATAGAAGATTATACAAACCACAACACCAATAATGAAAAAAAGTAATGTTTTTCTTGCCTCGGCAGACTTGGAAAGTTCTGTGCTGCTGCCTTCTCAGACTTTCCTTTGGCGTCACTTTGGGGATAGAGATCAGGTGAGTTACTGTTCGAGGGTGGGTTCAAAAAATAACTACTAACACTGTTGGCCTGCATGGAGATGGAGGGGTTGTGATTAGACACATGTTGTGTCTAAAGGTGTAAGGTGCTTTTTGCAAGGTCTACTTTGATTTCTAGGCTGTAATTCGTGCTGAAAACTGTCAGAAGAGGTACTGACACTCTGCTTGCTCTTGCAAGTACGGCGTGCAGAAAGCAAGGGGGATAACAACAGATCAACTTAAATATATGCTGAGAACAGGAGGTTGTCAGTGATGATGCATCAATTAAGGGTTTCAGAGGCCAGCAACCATGTATCAAATACGAAGACTATTATTTAACTATAAAGGGATTTTTATTTTGTTCCCAGTGAACCTGTCTAATCAATTCTAGCTCTAATTTTTACTCTAAGATTGTAGAAGAGAAGTTGAGCATGAGGAAAAGAAGGGCTGTCCATTTAGAATACGCTGTATCCTATCTTTGAAGCTGAAAAAGTTGTCTTAAGTCATAAACTCATCTCAGCAAAGGACATGCTACATTCTAAGATTCTTGTTAGCTCTCCCCACGCTACATAATGGTACAAGAAAAGATACATCACCTTCTCTGCCCTCCTTATACCCAAACCACCTCTTCCAAAAAAAATCAAACCAGTGAATCACAGTTTCATGATTCCACATTCTCACATTCAAAAGGAAAGACAAAAGAAAATTATTCTAGACATTATTACACTAGTAGCAAAGTGCGGGAGGAGGAGCTCAATGTTATTAGTACTTTCTAATTTCTACCAAAAGAAGCATAAGCTTTGCAAAAAATATTTTTTTTTTCCCCCTGTATAATATAACCACCTGAATGTGGTTCAGTGTTTGGGTAATTTATAGCAATTCTTTATTTGAAAAACTTCCAAAACCTGCTCAGTTATGGCTGGAGTAAAATCCTTATGTACTATCCAAAAAAGAGTATTTGCAAGCAGATGGAGAATTCCTTCTTGTACTTTCACATCAATGAAAACACATTTGTTCGTAGTAAAATCCCACTGGTCTATTTTAGATCTCATTTGATCTAATTTTAATGAAAGGTCATAGAAAGAACAACCGAACTTTAAGATTGCTTCTATACCTGTACCAATTTGTGCATGTTATGCATAACTACCTTAATCTTCCCTGTTAAGAAGCAGCCGTAAGGAACCCTTCAGAGAACAAGCCTGCCCTCAGTTCTCCCTGGATACAAATGTATGGGGATAAGGCCAAACGGCATACAGTCATGGCCATCTTTAAAAGGATGGAGAAACATGGTTACTTTTTGAGATCATCCAGTTTATTTTCTAAAGTGAGCCTGTGTGATAATAAAGAAACTTGAAAGCAAGCAGGACTCACTGGCAAATCTTGTTCTATGCCTACGATGGCTAAAACGTATTGATTTGGACAATAGCTTCTACTTTTTCAGCAACACAAGGACTACCTTTACCAATTTTACTTCAGAGATCTCAAAGTATATATGAACAAATGAATTAAGGATCTCTCTTCTCCCTGACATGGTTTAGACTTATTCTGTAATTTATTCCATTTTTAAAGCAAACGAGCTACCCAACTTCTAAATGAAGACAGTTTGTAGTACCAGTAAAGCCACACAGAGGTAACATCCCACAATTAAGTAGAAGGTACTATATTTAAATGCAAGAATCAGCATAGACTTGGCTGTCAAGAAACAGAACCTCATTACAGGTGGCGATCTATGAAAAGTCTTGGAGTCCCACCTCCAGGAGATGTGTCCTGTTAAGCATTAGCACAAGCTGATCAGAGGTACCAGGTTTCCTTTCTCTATTAAATGCACCTACTGTAACAACTTTTCCCCACTCAGACTACTGGAATGCTGCAGGAAGGAACACAAGTAAACATACATTTCCGCTTATGGTTTTTTTGTTGTTGTTGTTGTTTTTTTTTTTTTCAATTTAGTATCAAGTTTTCCATAAATTCTTACTTTGATTTCTTCACATAGAGCCAGTAGACAACACCTGCAACCAGAGCAGCCAGCAGAAGACCGACTACAATCCCCACTATTAGCTTTGCCTGGTCATTAACCTTTTCGCTATTGTCATCTGAAGCAAAGAACAAAAGTTAATGAGGCGACCTATGATAAAGTAAAGCATTATACCATTTCTAAAGAATTTCCATCAGAAACAAGAAAAGGGGTCAGAAAGTAAAAATCAAAAAAAAAGTAGGCATTGTTCTTAAAAACACATTTAGAGCTTCAAGAAAGTCACATTCGTAGTCAATCATGGCACTACTTATTTCAAATCAAGTCCAACTTTGAGGGACTGTGGAAATTGTTCAGTAACACTACATAGGTCTTGAACTGAGACAATTAACAGAAAGGGTTATGGAGATAGGAAACCATACATACCATTTCTATCCTCTGGCTCATCGTATTCTGGAATACTTACTGAAATGAGAAAACGTTAAAATTAAATTAAAGACAAAATGTGTTATACCTGAACATCACCTTTAATTGCCTATTTACAGCAATGACAGAAACACTGAAACTTAATGCAGTGTTTGCCAAACAATAAGGTAATTAATCTTATCTTTAAGCAGAACTCTTTCCTTTGTAACTATAATATATCCAATTGAAGAATCTTATTCAAAACCTGCAGTATTAATCTCAGAAATATTTCTGACTGAGAATTTCTGTGCTACCCTTCCACAAACTGTAGCTTCTCACCACCTTTCATCATTGAAAAGTCACATTTGATTAAAGCCCAGTATGGCTGATTTCTGTTCTGAATCAAGTCATACCAGTAATAATAAACTGGAAATTGAGGACTAAAAGATGATGTTAATTTAGTAATAAATAAAGACTTGTGTCTTCATAAATAATGTATTATTTTGCAATATTTTTGTACTATTATGTTGTAATATTATTTTGTAATATTATTTACAAAAGTAAATAATATATTGCATACATGAGATAGCTAGCCAAGAAAGTCATGAAGACTAAGGGACTTCATCCAAAAAGCTATCAATAAATTTTATGTACTACTGATCCAGACTGGATTTACAATTGCTTGACTTAAGACAAAAAGGTTAAATATCTTGGTATCAAGATTACTATGCAGACCTACTCTTCATAGGAGTGTGAAATGTGGGTACTTTATGTGAAACTACAACTTTAAGGAAATGGTCTTTAGAAGACACTCACTAGCAGAGACATTTAGGGAGGTCACAGTCCTTTCTAGCTGATTTTCTGCAATGCAAGTTAAAGTCACATTTTCCTCGGGAGCAATTACAATTTTACTGGAAAATTTTCCGTTAACGTATTTGGTTTCCTCTGTCTGAAAAGGTAAAAAATGAAGATTAGTATTCTTGAAAAATGCAAAGAACAATACATGCGTTACCTGTRTTACACATTGAAAATGTTCAGAGGGAAATAACTTTCAACTAACATTTCAGTTTTCCAAACAATAACAGTAGAAATAATGCATTATTTTACAAATGGTAATGTGAATATTTGCAAGAAAACACTTTGGCCAAGATATCCAGTTATATCTACATTTTGTATAGCGTGCACTGTAAGACCACTGATAAAGAGGCATTTCTGAGGAAGTCCAACACATCCTGTATTTGCTTTTGTTTCTTTCAACTATCTAAAAAATATTCCAAGTGACAAAATTCTTAAAGAAAACCCAAACTTCGAAGTTTTCATTTCTTTCCATCTTGCTGTTTTTCATTTATGTCTTTATAAGGAAAATAATCACTGTAAGTTTTCCACTTCCTGGCATTCCAAGTTGTTTCCACACTAAGCATTATTTTGCAAAGCTACATGTATTTTAGTAGTACCTGCAGTATCTGTACTGTAATAGTGAGTGAAGTTGTTCCTTAAATTTGCTGTACATCATTCTTAGATTAATACAATGTCCTGAGAAAATTATTTTCAAACATTTATATAACTTCAAGACAATTCCTGCCCTATAACTTCAAGTAAATGGACAAATTTTGACAGCTATACATAATTTCTGTAGGATTAAAGCAAAACCTAATGGAGTAATGAAATCTACAGGAGCACTGTGCATTGTACTTCCAGTCTCTGACTGCTTGTATAGGTGTCTCATTTATTTTTCCTGCTAAGGCAAAATGTGGCAATGCTTTGCATGTGATTTGGTAATCAATATGAAAATACTTCAGTTTGCTTATTTTCCAAGTATTCTTCCTGCTGCATATAGGTACTCCTTATTTCTCCCCCAGGATGACTGCGTTATGGTTGTTTCCAGTGAGAAACAAGTATAACCATATAAAAACAACTATAAAAATTAGGATAAGAACTGCAAAGCCCATAAGGAACTATATTGACTGTATTTTCTGACTTGTACTCACCACATTTCACTACATTTCACCCGGTTAATGCCTACATCAAGTACCCATTCGCTTTCTAATGTAAGTTCTATAGTTCCATTGTTATTTGTAAATTCTTTACGCAGTGGCAAAATCACCACATTACCCAGATAAAATGACTAAGTACCCTCACTTAAAAATGCATATTTCATTGGTAACCTTTTCTTTTTCCTTCCAGCTTCGGCTTGTAGCCAGTGGATCTTCTGTGCCTTCACCTGCTCTATTCAAAAGACCTTTATCATCAGAAATCATCCATGTAAAAGTACCATGTAGCTACAGCTACCGCTTAACCTTCTCTTAGATAAATGAAATAGACTTAGTTTCTTCAATCTCACTGCCTGGAAAATGTTCCTTGATTTTAAATCGCATGTCCTATGCACTATCTTTTGGTGGATAAAGTAATAAGAAAGATACTTGCTTTATTTATGATGCTTCCACTACCAGTAACTGTCCATTGCACTGCTGGTTTGGGGAAACCTTCCACGTGGCAGACAATTGTTTTAGACATTTTATTTGTGTTGGTTTTCTTTGTCATTCTGATTTGAGGTTTTCCTACAAGAACAATATTACAGTTAACCATTTTGTTTGAAAAGGACAATTAATAATCATAGCTATCTGCTCCCTTACCTTCCACAATAAGTTTAAGTGTCTTTCTTTTCTTTAACCCTTCTACCTCCTGTAGAGTAGTTTCACAGATGTAGTTTCCAGCATCTTGATACTGAAGACTTGAAAATGATGGACTTGTTTGCATTCTGGTATTGTCCTGATAAAGTAAGGAGTTAATCTCTGAATTCTAACTCAGAATACATTAACCTCTAAATTACAAATGTGACTACTATCAACAGAATTTTTCACATGCTTTGGTAGACTAGAGCCTCATTCTTAAAGTGTTCCCCCATTAATAACTACATTTGAATAGCTGACAGCAACGTAACAGCATGAAAAGTGGAAACTGCTGGAGGTTTATAAAAGCCACCTCCCTTCTTCTTGAACAACTTTGCTTTCAAATCAAGGGCATGGATGCAATCAATTGTTAGTTCTGAGCTTTCCTAGTGGGCTAGACAAAAACACGAGCGCTACAAGCTGTTTGAGACACAGACAACTCTCCTCTAGGAACCAGGCTTATGAGATCAACATATGCTACTAAACAACCATCAGGTATCATTATTTTTAGTTTCCAGCAATATAGGTTTAATTTAAACCCACCATCTATGATAGCTACCTTTTTCACCAGTCACTGAATACCAGTTGCTAACATTCAGTCTCTCAACCTGCCTTGCCCTTTTATGATGTTTATTGGAACCAAGACCAAGCTTGCCTCTGAGAAAATGATTAATGAATCCAAATTCCTCCAAATGGGCTTTCCTTCTTAGAGGGATCTGATTCTCAAAGGGCCTTGTATAGACCATTTCAAAAAAGTCGTATTTGTTTTACAGTAGGCATTATTTCTCTCCATTTGAAAATTGAGCTGATAATTACAGTAACTGATTTTCAGTCATCAACTTGGGTCAGTAGCTCTCATTTTAGCAATATTTGTAAGACCATTTTAACAATATTCTTTAAAAAGCCCAATGAATGAATGAATGACTTCCTTCCAAAACACTGAAGTAGCAGCAGTAATATGAAGAGGTGAACACTCAGATGAAGTGTGAAGTAGATTAATTACTGACCTTTATCCAAAACACAGTTGCATTTCTACTAGAAGAAATCGTGCACGACACAGGCAGGGCCTCTCCAATCTGTTTTGTGACTTCTCCGCTAGGAGTAAGCTGCAAATCCAAATCTGGGACAGAAAGAACATTTGTCAAAAGTTCATCTCAGAACGCCTGGCCCATTTCAAAGGCTTACCAAGGAAAGAAAATGTGACTAATTGCACTCATTAAATTCAAGATTTCAGTTCTTCAATAAAATCTAAATCAATTTTACAAGTAAGGGAGAAGAAAGAATTATTCTAAAACAGGCACTGCAGAACATTCACGTTTTTACTGTAATTACAGGCTAAAAGGAAAAGCAAAACCACACTAATCACTAGACAAATGGATACATTTTTTTCACCTTGTACTGCTGAAAGAATGACAGAGGAGGTACAAGAAGCTGAAGGAGTACTTCAATAGCAGTCTGTGCATCTTGAAAGGGGAAGCACAGACTGCTGTGAGGGTAGCTTGCTATGGGCCAGGTAGGAATGTATCTTCAGGGGAGGACTCGTGCAGCTGGGGACAGATTAACCTAAACAGGAAGTGCAGATAGGAAGATAGGAGGACAAGGGGTAACTTTCTCAAATCTAATAGAACAAGTTGATTTTTATCCTCAGCATCTGGAGAGGGTGAGGACGGTCAATATAGGGTGCGTGAGACATGATACTGACTGAAGGGGGGGTGAGGGGTCTGAATTATAGGGTTGGGGAGCCACATAGGAGGCCCTTTGACTTACTTGTTTTCATTTGTAACTTAAAAAGCCATTTTTGTGTAACTCAGAGTCCAAGCTTTGCCTGACCTGTTTTGGCTCCAGAGAAATTGCAGAGTCGGTGATAGCGGTGTTTGACGCAAGGCAGGGTGAGAGCCAGTACCAGAAAGGTAGGAAACACTGCTCTAGATTTTTCCTAGTAGATGGATTTGGCGGGCTAGAGATTTCTTTTTCAAAAAAAAATTCCTACACTGAAAGAAAAGCACAGTTTGCCAAGCTAAACCTCTATTTTGCTTCCCCTCTCACAGTGCCGTGCTTGCAAGCCAAGTTGCCTGGTTGAATGACTATCACACACACACAGACACACACAGGCTCAAATGGCAAGCCCACATGATTTCATCACAAATATAGTACTTGCTGGAAAAGGACTGCAAAACATCCTTTTGGCTTTCAAGCAGAGTTTAAAAAAAGCTTAAAGCAAAATCACAGTTGGTAGGGGAAAGCGAAAATAGTGAGTTTTCCTTAACAGAACAGTGAACTTAGCTACTGGCTTCATTCAGTGGTTGCCCTGGGAACACCATTATAATTAAAGGCAGAACTTCAGGGAACAACTAGGGTCCATCCTGTACTATTAGTCTGCATTATCATCTGTGTTACGAGTCTACTGCCTAGTCCGAGAGGTCACAAGAACTGTACTTTCATCTGTGCATGAGTAAAGCAAAGATCTTACCGAAGAGATAAAACGGCATTTTGTTGCTGTATTCCTATGGGGATTTCTCCCCCTGCCTCCCCAAACTAGTAAATGCAAACCAACTAACAAGGTACTCCAGATCATACTATTGCTTCCACAAGGAAAAAAAAAAGGAAGAAAAAAAAAAAGACTCAGCCAGTGAGCATTTGTATATAGATTCAGGTGGTGCATGGGATGTGTTTCTTCTTGCTCTGTTACTCTTGAGCACATACTACCAAGGCAGAGAGGTGGTTGAAGAAAAAGGCTAAGATTATTTTTTTTTTTTGCCCTCAGGTTGACTTGCCTTCAACATCTGCTTAAACCTTTTGTTCTTTGAAGCAAGATAGCACCTCAAACCCAAGAGATCACCGAAGACCATACCAGAGGGATTCCTCTCACATACGCCACAGGAAGCAGAAACTCACTAAATTTTTGGCCTCATCTCAAGCCATACTGACACTGACCCCAGAGCAATCCTTCAAGCAAGTCTTCCTCCAGGGTAGCATGCCTGCACCCCCCCGCCCCTCTCCTTTTTGTGGTATAACTGAGACTACAATCCCTCTCACACAGTGGTCTTGGTTGCTATAGAAGTTCAGGAAAATTTACAGTATGCGAGATGAACTGCATAGCTCAGAGCAGTATTTGTAAGGTGATTTATGAGGCAAGTACAGAATTAAGCTGCTGTTTAACATAGGATCCCCTCTAGGAACTCTATATAGAGCAATTTGATTTGGATTAATATTCTGCCAGCTTATCTCTAGATAAACACACAAGAAATGTGATGTAGATACTTTTACCTCTCAACTTACATGGTCCATTAGTAAATAATCTCTTCTTGGTACAGAAATATGAGAAGAAAATATTTCTTGCATACAGAAGACTGTCAAAATTCATTTTCCTTGCCGTTGAAAGAAAAACTTTGTTGCAAGAATTTTCCATACATTTCCCATTTGGCTTTGAAATGTTCTTCATAAACAAACTTCTCATCAGGCACCATTTTCAATATACGCTAGCTCTTAATGTGGTCTCACTTGAAGTCTTGCATTGATTTCAGTGCTGTCTTTGCATACCAAGTAGCACAGGGAAGAGGCAAAGAATGCATTCTGCCTGTACTACCACATCATGTGAGAGAGGTATGGAATTAATGTGGGGAAGACTGGAGCAAACATTTCAGTTCTGAAACTCTATTGCACATATAGGACAGGCTCCCAGCATTTAAAGGAGGCCTGTGATGTAACACTGTGCTACGACTGGGGACACTATGCACAGCACTTGCCTATAGTCTGAACTTCCCAAATATAGTAGCAGACAACCAGAAACTTCTCCTAGTATACCGAGAATAGATTTTTTCCATGCAACATTCAAAAGGTGATTTCCCCTGTATTTTCAACGAGTCCGTAGCACAAGAAAAGACTATAAAAAATACCTTTGGAGAAACACAAATACTAAATTTGTAAAACCTTTAACTTACCGGAAGGTTTGCAAACCTGCTTCCCCAGAAAACACATTTTAGCAGAAAGGCAAGCATCACTAAGAGGAAGTTCCACAGCCCTACTCCATACCGGGTTGTACATGCAGAAACAATTACAGCAAGAGATAAAGAAAAGGGACTGTGAGTTGAAACAGTCACCTGCTTCTTCGTAGCTGAGGGAAGGTACACCCTGCTTTCCTTGCCTCGCACAGGGTGTGCTTCTATAGCAGTTTAAGTGGTTGTAAACAGGTTTTGCCCCAGCCCCCTCCCTTTTCCTTCCTGGCCTCCGCCAGTTTTGCTCACCTGATCCTGGGCAACCTCACTCAAGGCACAGAGCTGGCAGAAAATTAACAACCTAGTGTAAAAAAACCAAACCCACAACAGAAATCCTGTTCTGTTGCTCCCTCTGTTGAGGGATGAATGACGCCAACCACAAGCACTCAGTTCTGCCGGACTTCAAACTGGGACCTTGCCACACAGATCCTGCACCTACTCTGAGGGGCAAGAGCCCAGGTTCTCCAGTTTGTCCCTTATGTTCTGTGGGTAAGGAAGAGCCTCTTTCTTCCCCCCTCAATTTGCTTTATAAATAAAGTACTTCCCTAAACATTATGGGTAACTCAGATGCTTTAATGTCAATTTTCAGCTTTCTGTGAATCTCATAATTTACATTCATCTTGGAAAAAAAGAGCTTGGCATTGAGACAGAATACTTTGCTATAAAAATATTTAAGGGCTATAATGTGCTAATGTATTTTCATACCAGCAAGAAGCTTTCCCTACCTAGACACTGAAAGGAACCAGTGTAATTATAATGCTCAATAAAATCTGTTTGGGAGAAAGCGCTACAGTTGCAATGTAACAAATTACTATAAATAGATTCACAGATTTAAACTAAAATTATTATATTGCCTGGGTTTTGTTGTGGTTTGGTTTTTTGGGGTTTTTTGTTTTTAAGTGAAAATAAAAAAAATCTAAAGTGCCAAGATTGGATGTGAGGAAACAAAAAGCCCTGACTCAGAATGAAGGCTTTTTCAGTGTAACAGCATAGACAGGAATATTCATCCATATGTGAAAAGGTGAAAAGGTAAGCAACAAAGCAAAAGAGGGAGAAAGAGTAGGATTTGATAGGCGTTAATAAGTATTATTTGAAGGAGAAAAAACATCATGAAGGCATAAAAAAAATCTGAAGATCTAACACCAAAAATATATAAGTACATTAGAATCAGAAAACACTAAAAATTAGGGAGTTATGCTGGAAAATTAATATAAAGTAAGCAACTGAAAGATAGAGGTGGGTATTACAAAGCATCTATGAATTTTATGACTTTTTCAGAGGAGTTCCCCTCACAGGAAGACATGCTGCAGAAATGCTTTACACCAGCATAAGACAAGACACCGAAGTAGCTTTAAAACAGATTGTCACACAGCTACAAAGGTCTGGGCATTCAGGAAGTCACAGAACTACTCCAGGCCACTACACCTCACTAAGCAAAGCCCTTATTGCAGATAGAGGTGTTTAAGAAAAACAAAACAAAACAAACCCTAAGTGAAGCGAAGCAGTAGGGTACTAGATTGTACCTATGAGTTCTGAGCAGCTGCACTAGCTGCCAACACTGGAAAGACTTCTGTCAAGAAAATACATGCTTCTCGTGTAGTAAAGCTCTTCTGACACACWGACAAAAGCATAGCAATAGCTATAGCAGAGAAAGAAAAACCGGCTTGTTATAAATAACTTGAAGCTGAGGAAGCCATTCTTTAGAGTAACTATTTATGGAAATACAAGTAGACATGCAGTCTACTTGGAGTAAAATGAAAGGGTCAGTTATACCACCGCAAACTACCAGCAAGCTACCTTTGATATTGGGCAGCTAGCAGCAGTAGTACAGAGCTCTCTTCAGATCTCACATACCCTGACTCTTGGCAAAGAGAAGGGGTGGGTAGGAAAACAGCAGATGACCTTATTAAATGCAAAATATTCATTAAATGGAATAATGTAATTATTAATGTACAGATATATTCTGCATGTATTGTACCTCTTCCAGGAAAAAAAAAACCAAAACCAAGTATATGAACATGAAGTTTCTTTTTGTGTTAAGTATAACTACTCTGGAAGCCTTTAAACTTCATTATCTATCACGTCCCTCTGAACCTGTAAACTATTAAAGGTATTTATGCTACTGGGCAGACTACAGACCATCAATGTTTCTAGGGGAAACCTAGTACCATGGGACTGAGTCTCATTTCACAGCCTGTGATAGTATAGCAAAGTTTGAAAGAGTTCTGCTCTTGTTTTCTCACATAGAGAGATTAAAAGCAACCATTGCTTCAATGGTTCAACCAGTTCAATGGCTGTTTTTAAAGTGGTGCTGATAAAGTGTGAGTAAATACTCTAGCATCCAGCTAAAGAAACTTTACTGAGCTCTGTAGCTCTCACGATTCTGGGAAAAGTGAAAAAAGCAACTTGTCCTACGTAAACGTAATGAATTCCTAAGTCTCTTCTCTAGACTCCTTACATGTTAACCTCACTGAAATAAGATGAAAGGATATTAGACTAATGTGAACTTGGCTATGAAGAATGACCTTCAGTGATACCACTGTGGGCCGGCTTGTGTGTTTGAGTACATTTTAAGGCACCGCTGCAGCAGAGCAATTTGCCATGAGTGAAACACAAAATACCAGAATTTTCACTGTATGTGACAGTGCAAGAATATCACATACTATACAAAGGTTACATAAAGTGAATCTGTATCTAAGCCAATGAATTGAGAAAGTTAATGTTTTCAAACAGAAATGCATTAGAAAAAGTAAAAAGAAATGACCTGACACTACTTTAAACCAAATACATCATTCAGTTCTCCTGTAGGTTAACTGGACTGATCTACCTAAGTAAAGCAGAGTGAGACCATCCCAGAAGGTGCAAGATAGGTTTGTACCCTAACTAAGAGTGCAAAATGCAATGACTTACAGTGCACAGTGATGGTGGTCGAGTCCATCATGCTTTTGTCAGTCAGAGAGCACTTGTATTCTCCTGTTGCATTTCGCCTGACATCTGTCATTATGTAAGTATCTGAGCTTCTTATACCTTCTGCTTCTCCCTGTGGATGGAAAACAAAACTTTTATTGTACATGGGCAGGCTAAAAACATACATTTTTGTTGAGTTTTCTATTATTATAAGGATCCTGAAACACTCTGAAATATGTATAGACACAGCATCATTGAAGTGTGGTTGCCTACTAACAATGTTAAGGTTTATTTTCTGCATGACAGCATAGTTTTAGAAAACACCTACAATTAAAAGCTTACTCTTTAATTGAATGACTAACTTATTTTAAGAGGACATTAAAATACAAAATCTGAAAGTTTAGCAGAAAGGAAATGGGAAGAAAACAAAAGACTAAAACAGTCTACAAATAAGAGTGTTAGATAAATCACAACAGCAAAACAAATTGTGTTTCTAAATCTGTATCTGAAACTATATATTCAGTGCAGGAAAAGTCATGAAATGAAGTGTGCTGCATTACACATTTTTAAACAGCACAAGCAAACCTTGCTCTATCCATATCATGGTATGGAGCCTGTAAGGGTATACACTGACTTACATGCAGTTACCTACAGAAACTGGTGTTTTGAATTAGCCAGAAAGTGTTGCTTTCTGGCTGTCCAGTTCCCCAGTTTCTACCTGATCACAACTGACTGACTTAGATCAGCTTTGAAACAAGCATAGAATGAAACCCTAATTCGTATCTCTGAATCCAGAAAGAGATTTACCAGGGTTGTCACGATACCCCTAAGTCTTGCAAAGAAACCACCAATTCCAGCTGTCCTTGAGAGAAAGGACTAGTATCAGGTAGCAGGGAAACTGAAGACAAGACAAACTGGGGTGTTTAGCTCGCTCACTGTGATCCTGGAGCAAGGAGAGATACCATACACTTTTTTTCCCTGGCATATAGCGAGTTCCCAGGGTGACTCACTGAACCTAAATGGCTGTTCTGAGATAAGAGGACTTCAGCTCCTAGTTTCCCTTGCTGCTCTTCAGCAATTCAAACATGCCAGGAGTCCAAAGCAGATGAGGATTATGTCCAAAGGGCGACAGTTTTTGAAATACCTGAAAGCAGGCCACTGCTTTTGGCCTCTCTCAAGATCAGCTCTGCTCACTACTGCAGTAGGAACAAAAAAAGGGATATAAAATAGGAGAGAGAGAAGCAGGAGATGGGAAGCAGGCCTAGGAATCTCAGACTAGAAAACCACATCTGTCTGTGGATTTCACCAATACTAAGAAGATTAATGGAACCAAAACCTTTATTTTCGCAATTCGCACCTTATGCATTTGACAGATTTGTCCTACACTTTCTCCTGTGCTGTCGCACAGGTGTTGTTATGCCACCAAACAATTAATTAATTAATTAAAAGACATTGCACGAAGATTCATCTGTGAAAGTCCAAAAAAAGCTGAATTAATTTCCTGTACTTTCATTGCTGGATCTTTGGCTGTTATGGCGACAGATGAGGTGATTTTATTCAAGGTGCTAAACCCCTTTTGTCAAAACTGCTTCTTATCAAAATATCTGATGTTGGGAAATGAAGCCTAACAATTTTTAGTAGGTCCAAACCCCAAAAAACTTTGGGCGGGGTCGGGGGAAGGAGAGGTTCTTTCAAAATTTTTTGCCAACTCGGTTGAGGCGTTCTCAGAGAGTCTGATGTAATGGCCGATGTCTATCTTCAGTTTTAGTCGCATGGAATTCCTTCCTTCATTTGTTATAAAATCATGTATACACTGGCACATAGCAATGTCTGTAGGAAGGGACGATACAGAATATTTCACTACGCAGTGACAGCGAGGCAGGACTTACTGGAATGTAAAACAGGAACTCCTGTGGAGGAGGGTTGCCATTTCCTGAGCACTTCAGAGTGATGTTATCACCTTCTTTAATGGTACTACTTTGTGGCAGCACTTGAATAGTCACCTTCTCTGTTGGATCTGTGAAAATAATGTACACATTTAATAGCTTCTGCAAAAAACCACACGGTAACACTATGCATACGATATTCATGGCTGAAGAGTATGCAATTTTATCATCAAACAGGTATTTGCATGTGTGAATCTTTTTATAAAAGAACTGAAGTTARTCACACTTTCTATATTTTTGCAAACAAGTAAGTGCAAAGAAGCCATATGTTACAAAATTCATTTTTCTTCGCCAAAATACCTGTAACTGAAACAGCAATGATTACAACCATGTCAGGTGCTTAAAAGAAAAAAACGCTGATCAGTATGAACAGTTTCATGGTGTGATTTCATTATGAGGGATTAACTTGTCCTCTGTGAAGCTCGCTGTTTGGAGGACTGCAGCAATCAGGAAAACAACTGAAGCCCTCAACGCCTTGCATTAGTACTAGATAATAGCCTTCTTGCATTAAAAAGAAAGAAATATGAACTAAGCGACTATGTTCAGCCTATTCTATATGCTGATCACTACAGGCTTTCAGAAAGATGAATTTGGTGAACATAATAGGATCCTTAACATAGTCAACAGAACTGTAAATGTAACATACCTCTGTCATGTTCAGTGAAGTTGAACTATAACTTACATTTTACTTTGGTAATTTTTTTAAGGCAAAGACAGAGTAGACTTTAATAGATRCTATTCCTTCTAAGTAGAAGCCTAAATATAATTTTCCAAAAACAAAGTAAAATGAACAAAATTAAAGGAAACAATACGGGCAGATAAGTCTCACTGTTTTAATTTCAATGAATAAATAAAATTCTACCAAAGATGTCAGTCTTGCATTAAGACACAGTACAGTGCTCCTTATCAGACACTAAAAAACTCTGCACAGCAGAGAAAGCCTTGCCTGACAGTTGATTTTGGGTGTTCAGTGAAGTGTGTGCTCTACAGCCCTTCTGACCCTTAAGGCATTCATCATGTCTGTCTTCTGCTATGGGATTTCTCAGTAACAGGAGCTGCATTCTGCTGTGGCCTCTCGATGATCGAGAGCCCTAACACGGCTTCTCACTCCTCCTCATAGGAGTGGTGGTACCGGGCTTCACCAAGCCACGTCCTCCCTCCTTCAGATGCAATAGCCTCTGAAGCCCCTTCCACGTCCAGACAGCTTCCAGCTCAATACCTTCAGAGCTGAAGCACAACTTTGCCTGCTTAGGAAAGGGAAGTCCAGCCTCGCTGCTGGTGTGGAATACAACAGATGCGATGAAGTAGCTGGCCAGGAATCACATGCACGCCTCTTGGTGGCTGCTGGGCCAAAAACCCAGTTTCAGGGGCTGTCTGGTGAGCTAGCCTGCTGCAGGAGCTTGTCTCTCCCTCTGCCAAGTTTATGTGAAGGCGACCAAATGTGAAAAAGTTATCATAAAGGATGTCTAGATATACCCTGGAATTGTTTAGGCTTTGTCTCAAGACTGATACGGGATGAATTTTAACGAGAAAGACTTTAGGACTTTAATTTGGAACAAGTTTTCCCACACAGATGACCAGAACTGGATTAAAAATGGACACAATTAAACAAGAATGACCCTCTTGCAAACCACCAGACTTTCCTGTAGGAATATCTTACCCTTCTATCTACTGCAATCAGCCAGGAGAAAATTTTTAATTTCATTCTCTAAACTGGAAAAGAAAAATAGATCTACAGAACTAAGTAGCAGATGACTAATTAAATTGTTCTCTAAGCTGAACAGGTCACCCTTCTGAGGAAGACACAACCTGATGTCTGGAAGACACAGTGTTCAATGCAATGCTGAGTGCTGCTTAGCATGAGTAATGTGCTCCGCTGCTTTCACTAATAAACAGGAGTAGCCTGGTGAAGGTGTGTCTTGCCTCTCAGTGGCACATATCCCTGGGCTTGGCCCATCTTACCTACTGCTTTTGTAAACCGGAGACTTTGTATCCGCTTGCTGCAAGAGCAAAATTCTGGGAGCCAGCACCAAAAGGCAGTTATTTAGTAAATGAATGCTGCTATCCCAGACCTGCCTTGGACACAACTGACATCACTCTGCATAATTTCAAGAAAAATACCAATCAATGCTGGAAGCAGCATGAGTATAAGGTGTCTTTGAGTCTAATCTGTTATGTAAAGGAATTTATCCATAACAAGACAGACGCTTAACAACAGGGCGTGATTGGAAAGTTTGCCTGACAAACATTATCTTTTTACACTGATTAATGCTGAGCAGAGCCCAATACAACTGGAGTCGAGATAACTTAAGATATCTGAGATACCATCTAACCATCCAGCTCCAGGAGTTCTCTTGTATTACTCGTTACTTTTGGTAGCTTGCTTGCTACAGCTGCAAACCAGAGCCCACAGGTAAGTACTGATAACTACTGCTAGCTGAGCTAAGTTATCCATTTCCAACTAGCACCCAGCTCAGCAGGAGCTAATTCACTCTTCTTCTTATACTATGTTAGAGTGGCTGACTGCTTCCAGGATGTCAATTAGCTGTTAAACACTTGAGTAGTAGAGCCTGCACTAAGCCAGAGCTAAAAAAAMCAGTACAACATTTCTTAAATCCTGACTGAACAGGTCTTTAAAAAAGTCTTGTGCAGGCATCGTTCCAAACATGCTCTCYCCATTTCTTTATGATAAATGGGTAAGTTGCAAGGAATCTCACTAGATACCAGAAGGAACAGCAGGTCTTTTTTATGATTTTTTTTCTACTTGTTTCAGAGATGCAAAACATGATAGTTTTGACAGCCAATCTGAAAAAAAAAAAAGGTTGAAAGAAAGACTTCCATTTCTTAGAGTTGGAGTCTGCCATTTYTTTTCATCTGCATTGCATTTGACTCATAAAAAAAATCACATTTATTGAGAAGGAAACTAATTAGGATCACTGAACCAAATTAAAAACCAAAACCAAACCAGACATGTCATTATCATCAACTGRTATCAGTCAAGAAATCCATCTGTTGAAGCTTTGCATGTCTATTAATAAAGAGTTTCAAAAATTCATTTGGAGATGCATTTGAGCAGAGGAAGGAATTGAAGTTACAGCAAATGAAAATACTCAGAAAGGAAATTGGGTAACCCCATACTCTAAAGCCAAACAAAGTTGATACTTGAGGCCTCTTCAGTACTGAAGGGGTACTGAAGGGTGTGCCTACCTCCCACTGTTGGCTCATTAGCSGTACAGTGACACTGCCCATCTCTGGAGGAAGAACTATCTTAATTACATTGTGTGTTACTAGACCAGAATTAAAAGAGCTAGTCTAGCAAACATTAAATCTTTAATACAGAGTGCACGTGATATCTGGCACAGTGACTATTCTGCAGTGCTGTGCAGCCTTCTTTTTCCTTCACGCTGGGTAGTTCTTAATTGCAAGTGCACGTAGTACATGCATCACAGAAATCTGCAAGAGCCTCATCCTCAACAGGTGAAGTAGCCTAATGCATGAAAGTGGTGGGGAAATGGGGACAGCAGAGCATCTCTTGGCAGGTAACAGCAACAACTGCTTTCTGGTCATTACACTTCTGTGACACTACTGTGAACATCTGCCATTCACAGCAGGAGTTATTCACGGTCATGGGGCTCCACAGATGACAGAAAAAAACCCCTGTGAAATTTGGTACTCAACTTCAAAGCAAAACCAAAAACTAAAAAAACCCTCTAGCTTTAAAGTCGGGGGATAGGTGTCTGCAGGCTTGAAATCTCTATGTTATTTCCAAGGATAATGGTTACTGTCCCAGAGGTTTTCTCCTCCATTAGTTCTGCTGGTTGTCATTCTGGAGAAACAGCTGGTGAAAATAAGGCCTTAATTTACTCCGCCTTCTCTAGGTGAAAACAAGGAGCAACTGCTCCAAGGTCTAATTTGATTTGACCAAGGTCAAAACTGATCCCCTACTCTGCTGCTCAACAAACTTCACCTGTGAAGGAGAAGCAACTAATCATCTAGGTAGAACATACCCTGCCACTTCCAGCCTGTAGCTTTCGTTTTCAAGGCAATGGAGCACACCTGGCTAGCTGGAGAAATCCAGTGCCTTACTGATTTTCTTCGTATTCAGCTGGATTACAGAGTTGTCACACAATGTATAGTAAGACCCAATTAGATGTCTGGACTGTACACTTAGACCCTATCATTCCCAAAACAGGGACTTCTTTTTTATAAGCTGAGGTATTACTTGAAGTGTACAGAAAGATAACACCTGACTGGACATCTTGCACATCTTCTGTTCCTCTTCATTCTGCTATGACCTGTTGCCTTCTACAGTCCTTCAGAAGCGTCATTTTACAAGACTTTGAAATGCCTCTTCCCCTCCTCTAACTGCTACCCCCCCTCTCTGACCTTTCCTTGCCAACTGCCTGTTTTGTTTATTCAAAGGAGAGTTACAATTTCTACATCAGTCAGTAACCCAGTGAGGGAGTTGCTTTAGGACTTAGGCCAGCTAGAAGTAATTATTTACACAAATTCTCTACTTAAAAGTCTACCAATATTCAAATGATACATTTTAAATGTAAAAATCAGCATCTTACAGCTGTAGAGAAGCTACTGCATTTTGTGSAAGGTAGTCTGCCAGCATTAGCTTTTTGGTGCTGACTCTGCAAAAATGAAAAACATTTGAGTACACTAAAAACTATATTGTGTATTTATTGCGTATTTCAGGGGGCACAGACAGTCACTCTAATCAACCACTCTAACTTCTGTTAAAGTTCTGAAAAGCCCATTTCACTGTAACTTTGTGGTTACCACTCTCCTCTTGTCAATGCAATCCTGATATTCAGTATTCCACTGTTAGAAAGAAAGAATTCTCAGGTAAACCTGAAGATAAGTAAAAATTACACAGACAAGGTACTCGGACCTTCTTGCTGCAAACCAGCGCTGAAGAAACTGTCTCGACAGCCAAGCAGCAACGTCTCTGTAATTTTGTAAACTGTCTCTGATTTTGCTTTTTCCCCACGAGGTAGACTTTGTATAGCAATAGACGTCTTTTAATAACTTACAGTGAACATCAAAGACAACTGGTTCAGACTGTATTGTTTTCTGGCCAGATGGTCCATAATATGTCACAATGCAAGAAAACTTGGCATTTGCATCTTCCTTTGTTGGCATGTACTGAAGAGATGATGTCATGGTGAAGAGTCCAGTTGATTTGTCCACAATCTTTTGCAAATCTATGACCACAGCTGAAAAGGAAATACCGTTTCAGTGTCACACAGACAGAATTTGCAACCTTTTTCCTACATTTTGTTGCCTGCTTTGTATTTGTTATCAGGCTGCAAACATGCAAGCAACATGACAAATTACCCAAGAGACTGTACAGATTTCCCTCAGTATTGCCACTGACATATACCAGGAACGTTTTATCAACAACATACTCCTAACACACTGTACATTTTAAATCAAATCAAAACAAAAAACTAATTGCAAACTGGTYGGGTTTTTTTAATATAAATCTCAGCTTACTTTGTAAGCCAGAAAGAAGGCCTCAAAAATGCTGGCAAAACCAATTTTTAGGATCACATTTATCACTTAATTTTGTAAGCATTCTTTGTTTTATGGAAGGTAAAATATTGTGGTCTGATCAGCCTGTCAAAGGTGAAAGGGAGGGGAAAAAAACCTGTTCTTCCTAAATATCCTGGAGAGTAAATACCTGTATAAGGAGACGATGATCTACATGGTCTAAAACACAATATTGGACAGGTGTGAAATTGAGACAGTTAATACCTTATAAGAAGTTGGGTATTAGATACAGGTTTCTACTAGCTACATAGGCTCAAGAATAACTTTGCAATAGCATTAACAAAGACAACCCTCCGCCCCATGAAGTGGTTTTAAAGCTGGAACTGAAAGAGAGATACTATATGGCATAGCTTGGGAGCTCTGAAAGGCCTAGAGGTTTCCTTCCASTTTCATCTTTCCATATGAATAGTCTTCCTCAAAGGAACAATACGTTAGACTAGAGCAGAGCAACTCTTATAAGCACAGCTCTTCATACATGCACCCCTCTGTGGACTCAGGGACATTGGCCATTATTGAAACGTACCTTCTTCCACGGGCTGCAAAACTCTCCCGTTTTTGTACCACGTAACATTGCCTTCGGGATAACTATCTCGTGCGACGCACTCCCCGAGCTGCAAAACAGACAGGAATTATCCACTGTTTTTCTCCACTATGTTTTAATATAATTCTATTTTCGCTTATGCTGCTTTGGATAAAAATTTCTAGAAAGTTTAAAAAATGCTTAACCCCAACCATTTTTCTTAAAAAGGACAAATCCCATCAGTGAGGCTTAGGTACAATTTGGAAAAGGGTTCAGTGGTGGGTCTAAGATCAGGAGAGCCCCTGCTTGCAGAATCAGGCAGGGCTAATACAGTAGTGGCGAGGGAACTACTCTGTGCTCAGCCCGGCTATAGACCACGATCTCCCACAGGCAGGTGTGCATGCACAAACGCACGCACACGCGCCCTCTCTGAGCCTCAGTCCATCACCTCTCTCCGTCTTGACCATAAAGGGACTTCAGGCAGCCGTCAGGCACATAACTTRGAGGGAGAATGCTGCTCTTACCATTTGTAGCTTCTCTGTTTCCAAGAAGTCTGCTTGATGTAAGATTTCTGGTTGAGAGGGTTGTTCTAAAACATAAACAGGATAAAAGTACTAGTGAAGGGAGCACAAACAGCTGTTTGAAAACCAGAAAGTTACTAAAAGATACATGGACTTTGAGACTAAATAGAACAATCTGGCCTGGTATAGTCTTACCTACACTTTGCCATTAAAAGAAGAAAAAGCGAGATACTTCTACCTCAATATCAGCAAATGGATTGAAAAGGAAAAACCATCACCTTAAAATGTGTTATACTTTCCATAATGAATTCCATGCATTCTGACAATATATATTTTAGCCAGGCAGACTAGTTCAGCACCTGGGAGGAGAGAACCTGATCCGATCTATCTGATTTATATGATACACATGCTGGAGAAGGAACTAGTGGTACAGAAACTATAGCAACAGAAAAGCAGCTTTACTGTGGATATTACTGTAGCTGAGCTGTCACGTYATAAAAGGAACAAATTCAACCTAATCATTCTTCTAATGTTTATTTTTCCTAACTGGGATTGTTACATTTAAGAAATTTAGATGATAGAGATAGGTGTAATTACTTTAACTGACTCAGAGTTAGTTATGACTCTCTTAAAAAAAAAAAAACCTTTTTCTTCAGTGCCAGTATGTCTTCTTATTTACTTTCATTATGGTAGATGGACCTCTTAGCTTGCCAAAGTGGAGGRTCTATCAGTGTTTCCATCATAAAAAAACTACTTTCTAGAGACTATATAACTTGTCTGTTAAAATAGTTTGGCCTGAAGCCCGGAATGCAAATTTTTATCTCCAAAAGAGACAGTTTTCCCCACAATTTTAAAAGAAGAGGGGAAGAGTGAGGGGAAAAAAAATAAATCAATGTTTATACAGTTGAAGAAAGCCTCTGCACCCTAGCTATACTGCTTAAATAAGCCTACACATTATATACTTCTACAGACTGAAACATCCTTAACCATGCCAGCTTACAGAACTTTTTTCCCAAATCAAGGTCCCTATGAAATAATGTACGYATGTCAGTACTCCCAGCCCATAATGAACTTCACACCATCTTGCCCAAACCTCAGCACACCGATGAAGTTACTGATGTGGCAAGTGTACTGCTCCTGCTGTCACAAAGATAGCAAGCCTACGTGTTTCCACGATAATCCACTCGCTCTGTGTGCGTGTGCATGCATGTGTGTGCGTGTGTTTGTGTGCACACAAATGCATAGATCTTCTTYGCTTGGAAGACTACGCCAGGATGGAACAACAGCACAAGAGGGAAATGAAAGGCAATAAAAGAAGCTATTCATCTGACATTTTCAAACAGCTTTGCTCGTGGCAAAAAACCAAAACACAAACAAAACAGTCAAAGCTATACACCAAGACCATCACAATTCCTTCAAAGAGCCAACAAAGATTGTTTTTTCTAAAAAAATACGTGCATGTTTATTTCTCTTTTGTTAGTTTTAAAGGAAAAAGGTTAACCTATTTTCTGTAAGAACCTGTCAAGGATAGAGCATTTTCATGTCAGTTCAACCAAATTAGGTTTTACAAGACTATTAACAGGCCTTCTGGTTCAGATTTTCRGGTCCCATAAACAGGCATAGTTGGCTGCCTGTCTCAGTCACCAGTTGCTCAAACTACAAACCACACCACCTTCCCCCACYTCGGCTTTGCTTCCTTTCATCTCTCATCTCCCCCAGGAGCGGTTCGGGGAAGACCGACTCTGTGCTTTGGACCCCCCTCCCCGCAATGCTCCTACCGAGGGAAGGCGAGGACCTCCTGCTCCGTGGCCCCTGTATGGCTCTCCCTGTTTTGAGTGCTCTGGTGACCGAGCAGATGCTCCAGTTGAGAGGCCGCCACCTGCTCTCTCAGAGCAGCCTCCGAAAGGAAACGCCTGCTGCCAGGTCCCCACAGCCGCAGCACGTGCACCAAGGTAATTCACTATAAAAGACTTATTTGGCATTTCCTAGCTCAGAGTCTGAAGCGAGAAGAAATTTCAAACTTGGCAACAGCAGAGCCCACTTTGGTGGGTTTGCACCTTCAGCACAAGCACACTGCTTACCTCTTGGCTTAAGAGCTTGCCAGAGTGCTCTGCAACTCTATGTAGGCCCTATAATAGCAGGGAAAAGAGCTCACTGCCTGCAAAAGCCAAGCACCGGTGTAGCAGGACAGCAGCTCCTGTCCGCTGGGCTGCTCCGCTTTGGAAACTGGCCATTTAATTCCAGAAAAAAGATGCTGACAGGATCCATCTGGAAAGCTGGTAGAGCTTGTTCGAGTASTCCAGCGAGTGAGACTAGCAGGTGGTACCTGTGCAATGAGCCGTTTCAGCTCGTTAGTTCTGAGTTAATCAGGTAGCACAGCTGAGGACGTGCCAAGCTCCAGTGAAACCCAGCTTCAGTCACGACTTCTGGGATGCAGCTGAGTTTCAGGTACACGAGACTTTTGGTTTATGAGGGTTCGCACTGCTGCAGCCTAGCTCTGTATCTGTGATTCAACAAGTTAGAAACTCCACTGGTTAAACAAATGAAGCTTGCAGGCTACTCTTAACTCTTCCGTCATTAGAACAAGCAAGCAAGCAGTAACAAAAACCGAAACCCCCAAAACCACACTCAAGGAAGTTAAACGCAAAGAAATGTTAAGAGAACCCTAAATAACGTTGTGAACTCAAAATGAAAAACTGCAAAGGTCATTTTTTCTTGCAGTGCTAAGTCGGCCATATTACATGCGTGGCATCCTCTATTCTTATCTTCCTTAGTAAACAGAAGCTTTCTCTATTGGTATTAATGCATACAATAAAACATACAAGCTGTGCTCCATGGCTGAGTTAGCATTGTGTTAATATTTAGTACAGAACACAGTAATTCAAGCAGTTTGCATTTCGTTTCACCATACACCACCGTCTCATCTACATATTTCCTGCTGTGTGATAAGTAAACACGATAATTCTTTATCATTTCCTTTGAAGCGCTGCGTTTACTATGCGTGCTCTGAGCACACTCCTCCCTGTTGTCGCTAATGCGATTGTTCTTGCAGTCAAATTGAAAGCGAAACGAGGGAAAGGAATTACTGTTGACTCCTAATCTAGCTTCAAACTCATTTATGCCACTGACAAACTTCTGCCTAGACACCACCGACGACTCCCTGCCACCTTCTCCCTGAGAGAAGAGTAAGGGTGCCCTTCCAAAACACGAATTCATGTTTTTCAAGCAGAAGCGTGATCTGTTTGAAACTGCCCACCCCTGCAAGCAGCGCGCTCCCGCAACAGAGACTTACTTTGACTGTGTAAATCTGCATCTGAAGAGCAACAAAGGCCAAAAAAAGCCGTATAAAAACAGGAAGCTGAGGAAGATACCCGCTGCAGTCACAGGGCAGCATTTACAAACGCTGACCTTAGCCTCAGCAGGCCTGCACCCCTAAAAAGGAGTAACGGACGCCTCCACAAGCTGAGTCAGGGTTTGAGGGATTACAGGTCTGCTCTCACTCGGCACCAGGAAGAGGCCGGCTTTGTCCACGCGCTCGTGCAAGCTCAGAGCAGGACCGCGCCTCAGAGCACGGGGGTTCGCGCTGCGGATCAGCCTTGCCATCGGTTGGTAGCGATACCAAACGCTAACAAACTTTGCCGTGCTCTAAAACAGAACTGCAGACTGGTCTTCCTCCTGATAGTTCAGCAGGGGACAAAATAAGCATTTGGGGCTAGCAACTCGTTTTCCAGCCTCTCGCTTGCTCACTCACGGTTCATACCGTTGCATACTAGCTGCTCGGAGCGGGTTTAAACCTCTCCACTGACCTAATCCTGCAGACCGCACACAGTTAATGCTTCCTTCCTGCAGAAAAATTCGCTCGGAGAACAAATGGAAAATAATCACTGCTAATTTTACATTTTTCATTTCCAAGGCCAAATGACATCACGTAAGTGAGTCATTATCAAAGCCTAAAATTCTCTTTGAGCCAGCACTTATCATGAATAAACTGCAAGTGCAGGCAGTCCTGTTATGTAAATGCCACCAGTAGATTACATTTTTAAAAGCTGCAGAAATTTGCTAGTCTTAGTGATTTACTCCGCCAAACTTACTTTCTTGGTTTCAATCTTTCCCTTAAACAAAAGTTTCCGTAATTTACGATTCAGATGCTGATGAATGTTAACAGTAGTAACAACTAGATTTACTTACTGAAGACTTTGACTATCGTTGGCTCTTCGGAAACATCATCTTCTGTAACTAGCATACATACAAATCTCTTCTCATCACTGATTCTTGCATTCTTGATGGATAATGTATAGTTTTCTGAGAGACTCAACCTGTCTTTGTAGTCTGGTACATCATCATACTGTACATTTTTTTTTGTTGATGATCTGAAGGCAATAAATACTGGAGATCCATTTGGCATTTCCTATAATAAAAGGATAAACACCTCTATTTTGCATAAACACTCATTTAGAAGCTCCTGAAGATTTGCAATTGGTACAAACCCATAATTTAAAAAAATCTGAAAACTACACCAGATGGCTTTTTTCCTGATTGATTTCTGCTGTACAAATAAGAAATTGTTTAAGTGTAATACGAGAGCTAGTTTAAGACTGCCGTGGTACACATTGAGAATATCATCAGTAGAAATAATTTCAATCCTTTGGCTCCATCTCAGCATAGCATAGGGCTTTCTCTGACGAAGGCTGGTGGTTCTGGCACCACCTGCCTCTGTGCGTATGAAAAAGTATTTGAAATAGAAGCATTCGTGAGCTAGGCTCAAAAGCTTCAGTTTCCTTTTTTTTCATGATTGTTTTACATATTCATATTGTTTGTCTGGGATATTCAGACTTCATTCCAAATGCAGGATTTAATCAGGCGTAACTGCCTATTTTATTCTAAATTAGTTTTTAGCTTTTTTTTTTTCTCCTGTTGTTTTTAAAGGACCCAAGAGCTTGGGGCATGGGAATATACRTACAATCAAATATTGTTATTTATGCATCTCAGCAAAATCTGCAAAATACCATTTTTGAGACATCCTCCTTATATTAATAAGTTCGCAGCTGCCATCCTAAGAAGGAATACGAAGTTGACAGCCTTGCACAAACATACTATATCGAAAATYTATTTTTATGAGAGACAAAGTTACAGGCTGAGTTCTGCAGGACTTCATTCCCCCTCCCTGTCCCCTGCCAGAGCAGGGACAGACACTGCCTGCCTTTAAATAAAAGTGAGGTAAAAGCTTGACTCCATCTTCACGTTCAGTATTGTGCTGGAGGCTGGAAGAGGTTTTCGTTCCCTTTTATCCCTTGCGCCTCGCGGCACTGATGTGAGTAGTGTTCCCAGCACAATACCTCAGCTTGACTGCAGAGCCCACAAAAGCATGACGATGCTGCGACAAGAGATGAGTGGTGTCAGAGCCGGGCAGGGAGCAGGAGGCAACAGCTAATGTGAAGTTTAAATTCCCTTATAGTCTTTCTCCCTCTCCCACTTTTAACTCTGGGATTACTCTAGACGTCTGTCACACAGGAAAGAAAGCTTTGCCTTGACTCGATACACGCATAGTTGGCTGTCAAGTGCAAACGAGCTCTTAACTCCGGAAGCCTACCCAGCGTGCGAGCATGCACAGGTAGACGCTGAAGGGAGCAACACCTGCTCCTGCCACGGTGCAAGTCTCCCCGGGCTCCCACCAGCAACCCGAATTGCTACTCCCAAGGCAGCAGAGCAGAATATGGAGTTCCTCCTTCTTCCAACGAAATAATCACCCGACCAAAAAAAACCTAAGCCAACCCCCCCGCTGCTAAAAACAAGTGTTGCCGTGCTGGGAGCTGCCCTGGGAGAATGGGTATCACTTTCACTTGGTTGTGTAGGCTGTGTCAACAATTTCATACAGTAGCAATTGGAGGGGCTTTTCTGCATATTAGGTTTTGTGTCCCTTTCCATTTAGGAGAAGCTATAACATCTCCATTTGCTGCTTGGTGCTTGTCTGAGATGAGCAATCCAAATGCACTGGAAAGAGATAATGCATTTCTTTTTCTCAAAATAGCCTTGCATCTTCATACAGATGGACTTCTTTCCAAGAAAAGTCAGCAGACTGAAAAGCACATTGCAAAATGTAGGCCCTGCATCTTCTGAACGCTTATATGAAAGTTTCACTGTCCCTTTTAGGGAAAGGTCCTCCACAGACTTCTGACTTCATTTCCCAAAACATGTTTGTGGAGCAGGAACTCTTGAGTGGATGAGGGCTGCAAGAGCTGCAAACTTCCAGCTCCGAGGGAAGGAGCCAGTGGGGATTATGAAACACCCGCAGTGGCAGACCAGTCTGCTGTAAAATAGGTAGGTGGATGCCACTTAAAAAGAGAGAGAGAGAACTATGTAATTTTAAATCCACTGTCAGAGTAAACATCACCTGTTATTGCTGGTAACATTTTGGTTTGAGCAGGAGAGGAGATTTAGATGAACTTTACAGTAGCAGGAAAACCAGTTGTCCCGATGTCAGTCTGAGAAGCAAAAGGGTTTTGGTATCCTGGTGCTTTCTTCCACGTATGCTTCCAGGTTTCATTTGCCTTTCATACACTTGTTCTCCTTTTGGCCCTGGATACCGATCGCATACAGGAGAAGCGCATCCTGCGGTGTTCCYACTGCAGGCTGACCGAGACAACCAGGAGAGCATTGGTGGTTTTGCCTCTGTTCTCCACGCGCCAGAAATGGCAGAGTGAAACCACCAGCAACTCTACTAAGGTCAGCTCTGCCCTCTTCTTTGCTGTGCGTTAAACACACTGAAGCATGAAACAGTATTGAGTGACTGTCAGATCAACCAGAGCCGGGGACAGCACCTTCCCAGGGATGAAGCACGCCCTGCTTCAGGCAGCCCGCTTCAAAAGTATTCAAATGTACAACGATGGCTCTGTCGAGCGAGTGAGACACCACTGGGTAACATGCCAGATCTCTAATACAGATTGGCAGAGAACTCCCGAATAATTATTTCTCTTGAACAATGAGATTAATTCCTCAAACCTCTAATCTATGCTTGGCAGAAATTATGCAGATTGGAATCTTGCAGTCTTACAAACACAGGAACGAATGTCTTCATATCCGAGGCAGAAATCCTATCGATTGGAGTCTTGTCATCTCACACACAAAAAATACCCATCTTCTTATACCAACTCTAATGAATGTAAAGGTAAGCTATACTTACATATTTCCATTTTCCAAACATAAGACCATCTGGTACTTCTAGACGACAAGGCATAGTAATAGTATCTCCATATACTGCATTTACTGTGTACAATCCCAGAGCTAGAGGAGAAACAGAAAGAGAGGAAACAATTTTAGGCGTTTTCTTGAATTCCCATATGCTAGCTAATGTTTGGTTCACAGCTATTACAAAAGCAGAGCCACGTCCTTTGTAAATGGGTATTTTCCAGCATGTAGGATTTATCCCCAAATGTCACTAAATTTGTTTACTTAAACATTATGACCTTTTTGGACCCATGTTTTCTGCTGCAGTCAGTGGGAGCCAAGTGGGTTTTCAAACAGGATTGCACCCGCTCAACTGGATGAACACGTACACTACCATCAGTATCCACAGCTATCAAACTTAAAACTTGAAAAGGCAAATCCCTAAACCTTTATTGTCTTCATCTGAAAAACCAGCCACTTCTGCCTGGAACGCAGTATTGTGAGGAGGGCAGCAGACAAGCGATATTCTGACTGCCGCACTACATAAAAGCTTAGAAAAGAAAGGAAGAGAGTGTTATTTAAGTGCTGGGTTCCCTTAGAACCGGGAAACAAACTAGTCTGCACATTTAGATTTTGGAAAAATGAAGTGAAATGCTTCTATGAATTATTTAAGAATAGCTTTTTTGGAAACCTCAGCACAATGTTATCGTGCTAATGCATACAAATTTACAGAACAAAACCGACCCACTTACTTTCATTGTCCAAAACATGTGAATTGAACAAAACCAACAGACCCTAAAGCGATGAAATGTTAAAACACAAAGAAGTTTAAAGGGAAAGATGTTACAACTTGGTGCATTTGCTATAACGCAACTTTGCTTTGCTCCTGTTTTCCGTAGTTCCCCCTGCTTTCAGTGACGCTCGCTGCTCCTTACACTGGAGGGAGGTTTGGCCCCTGGTGCTTGCCGGGTGTCACTGAGCTGCCTGCTCTCACCCACACGTCTGCAGCTTTTGTCAGGTTCTTCTGCCCAGAGACTCAGGATCTCCCCCTTTGCTCTCCCTTCATTTGCAACTGGAGCTACAAAATCAAAGGCCTTCTGCCAAAGAAACCTTATTTAAGAGAGAGCAGTAGGATGCTGGTGATACAGCCAGGGCYGCAGAAACACCCAGGCTTCTAGAGACATTCATTTTTCCAGAGATTCAGCCCTTCTTGCTAGAGCTGGAAAAAGCAAACCTGCTCCCATGCACCCCCAAAAGACCGGAGCCGCAGACCCCTTATCTTTTCCCAAGTCCCAAGGCAGCCACTGGGATGACCTGACAATTCTCTTGCTTTCTGCACGTGTGCACTCTATAGGCAGGTTTTCCCAAGGKTTTTTTTTCTTTTTTCTTTAAACAAAATCATGTATTTTCAAAGAGCTAAACACTGAATGCCTTGCCTACAATTTAAATTAGAAAGACTCCAGAGCATTTTCCTCAGGTGAGGACTTCAGAGCTCACTGTTAGCACCAGGTCGTATTTATCATCTGTATCACAGTGACAATCAGGCTGTGATTTGTGCTGTGTGGTACTGCACAAAGAAACAGTATTCCAAAATCCTGCCTTAGAGAAGCTTACAACCTCGACGGCATCACATGGTAAGGCAGAGAAGCAGGCTGGAGCTCAATGGACTAAAGGAACRCAGGAGGTAACAGGCGCCGCTACCCACGCATATCTTAAACTTTCTTTCCTTCACACCGCCCCTTTTCAACTAAACAACTGCTGATCTTCTCCTGATCCTGTTACATAGTCACAAGCATACTTCAGGTAGATCATTCACACTCTAAGGACTGCATGCTCTCATTCGCTGTATGGTTTACGAAGACCAGCTGTTTTCTAAATGACAATAGCAGGCGGTCCACTAGATGGTGCTGAGTAAGTGCAATCCCTAAAAATGAAACAAAATTTTTGTTGAAGAAATCAGCTAACTTCAATTTTATGGAAATATGAGCGACGTTTTACTACATCAAACTATAAATGGAAGTAAAATTCAAAGCTGGAACAAATTTTTCCCTTGGCCCTCTTTTGCACTCGTCCTCATTCTGATCTCCAGGAGGGGGACAAAGCAACTTTGGCTTGGCAAGTTGAATCCCAATTTTCATTTCTCCTAGAGCCAGAAAAAACAGTCCTTTTTGGTCCCTCTCTCCCATGGGTGCAAAATTACAAGAGACTTGCAAATATATATTCAGTTACTGAGCTGGTTAGTACCCGTTCAAATTCCAGTCAAGTGTCATTTAGTAATTTGAAATTCTGTAATGGTATTTTGCATCACATGGAAAAACAGAAACTGCTCCTCCTGCTAGGAGATATTTGCTGTCATTAGGGGAAAACAAAATGACCCTGTGGGATCTGTAATGTTGTTCTCTCCTAGACACCCGTTTAACACCTGCAAGTTGCTAAGGTAACAAGTATACGCTACCAAAGACTTGACACACAGCCTCAGGAGTGTGAATGGAACTGTTTCTGGAAAGGATTTACATCCATAGCATTCGGAGCAGGTAATTGATGAATGGCCTGATAAAGACTGGCCTCTGATTTTAGAGGAACTTTCATTTGAAAGGCATTCCTCAAGATGGACCCCCCCCTCCCCCCCATCATGTCTTGCCATAAATTCTGCCTAAACTAAAATCATACTTTTTCTAGGAATTTGTTAACACAGAACCAGAAAGACATAGGTTTTACTTTAAATACAGAGAAATGGTCCTTACAAGAATACAGGAGGTCCTGCTGTAAAATTTTCTCCTCCTACTTCTGTAGCAACAAATCTAAGACATTTAAGGAAGTGCAAACTAGTTGAATAACTGCAAACTATCACTGCAGGAACTGCAGTAGTCTCAGCAAAACGACTTTGCAAACCTATACATTTAAGAAATAAACAAACAAAAACCCACGTCAACAAATCTGGAATTTCCTCTCTCTGCTGCTATTATATTTGTAAAATGGTGGGATGAAGAAGAAAATAGAAGAAAATGATTGCTTAACTATATGACAGTGCATACCATCAACCACCATTTTCTGAGAGCCCTTTACATAGTTTCCAGCTCATTCCAAGAAGAAGAAAATGAAAGCGGCATCTACAAATACGTAACAAATTGCTCCATGCCCTAACTCAACACAGGGTCAATGTCAAGGCCCTCGTATCTTATTAACTGCAGGAGGGCACAAAAGCAACTGTAGGGAATAACACTGCAAGAAGTCACCAGATGTCACGCCCTGCCTTGCTGTATTTCTGATGCACCTTTCTGGAGCTACTTAAGAGCTCAGCCAGCTCCCCTGCATGATTTTCAGATGTTGCCTTCTAAAACTGAGCCAGCGCTGTTCATAACAACACTAATTCAGAGGCAGGATCTCATCTCAAGCATGCCGGGAGAAGCTCTACTTGAACTAGCTATGAATTACACCTATATACCACGTCACCTTCCTTCCATGTCTTTACACACAGGTTTGAGCAGGCTGAGGTTTAACTCATTTCCCCCTCTTTGATCCAGTGCTGAAGAAACTCTGCTTTGAACCAGATTAAACCTTTCCACATAGGTTTGGACACGGGAAGAAAGCAGCAGCATCAGGAGGCATTACCACGCAGAGAAAGACCCCAGCAGGACACTGCTAAATTGAGATGGCATTTACTGTTGATGCCGTTAATTACAGTACTTTCCACATCCCAATGGCAGTGCTAACTGGCATCATTCTTTGTCCCCCTCTCTGCCTGTGTATCACAGGGGAAGAATCAAACCGTACCCACATATTTGGGTGACAAAACAAAAAATCTGACTACTTGGCTTAAAGGCAGAGGAGGTGCTATTGTTATTTTAGATCCTCACCAAGAGTATATGATGCAGGTCTTAATTTAGACTAATTATTATTTTTAAATCAACAGGGTCATATAAGAGGAATGGATAGAAGGTAAGTATCTAAAAATCAGGACGCTGACGTTTTTCCAAGGAAACAACAAAAGCTATAGGAAGGGTGTGGAAAGTAGCCATGTTTTCCACCTCCACCTTCCATTTGAAATACTGAATATTTTTTCTTGCCACAAACACCTTTTTTAAGTGCTTAAGAGCAACGTTTTTGTGACAAATGTAAAACAGACCAAGGGCTGTTCAAACACCCTTTAGATGCAAGATCCACTGGAGACTATGAACCTGTATCTGGAAACTATGACTAGCAGAGGTACTGCCCAAAACTTATCTTCACTGGCCTGCTCGGCTGCCTCACAGCACAGCTTACTTCCAGTTACTAAAGCAATGGAAAACCGGGCAGCTGAGCCTCCCTCAATACCCCAGAGTCCACCAATTTAAATTAAGTTTTACTTCTATAAAGATGTCCTGTATTTGCCTTCTGCACCTATCTTTTTACTGCTGATGCTTCTGCCCCGGCAGGTTCCACAATGATGCTTTCTATTACATTTTCTGGACCCAAGGAGCAAGGTCTCATTACCAGAGAACAGCAGGACACGTTGGCCACTATGCTTCTTTGCAGCAATCAGCAGCGGGCAGGGGAGGTCAATTAGCAGCTTCTGGAATGAAGTGTCCAAACCCAAGAGCTATTATGTCTATTTAGCGCCTACTTCGGAAACTGTAGTTAACTACTTCAGAAACTGTAAGTTAGGTTTGGCACTCCAGATCTTTACTTGAGGTTTTGGCCCTCCCATCTTATCTTCAGGTAGCCCAGATTAGCTTGTACGGAATAGGTTGTGGGAGGCTAAAAAGCTCTGCCTAATGAAAAAAATATTTTATTAAGTTGCTTGCTATCAGCTCTGAAGTAGCAACAGACAGAYTGTTCTTTCTGCCCGCCACTTCCTGAAGGGATATCAGCTATATAGGCATACACACCGTCCTCTTGAGCATCCATTTAGGTACCAGCCAGGAAACGTCAGCATTTCACAAAAACAGTAACTGTGTGTTCTTAAGATCTAGACCTTTTATTAACAGTACTTGGTTTTTTTGTTTGGGTTTTTTTTTTTTTTTTTTAAAGGACAAAGCAGTATATGAATGACAGCTGGGTGTTGGTCCAATGCAAAACATATTAGGAAAAAAAGTGTGCAGCTTTGAATGAACGAGACAAGACTTGACAGCAGGTACTTACTGTCCCAACTGTTGATACTGATAATGCCTTGAAGTGGATTTTAACACTGAAAAGTATTTTCCATTTAATTAAAAGCACTATTTAGAGAAAAAATTAAGATTCACAGAATCACAGATTGGTTGAGGTTGGAAGGGACCTCTGGAGGTCATCTGGTCCAACCACCCTGCTCAAGCAGGGCCACCTAGAGCCAGTTGCCCAGGACCATGTCCAGACAGCTTTTGAATATCTCCAAGGAGGGAGACTCCACAACCTCTCTAGGCAACCTGTGCCAGWGCCCAGTCACCCTCACAGTAAAAAAACGTTTCCCGATGTTCAGAGGGAACCTCCTGTGTTTCAGTTTGTGCCCATCGCCTCTCGTCCTGTCACTGGGCACCACTGAAAAGACCCTGGCTCCGTCCTCTTTGCACCCTCCCTTCAGGTATTTGTACACATTGATGAGATCCCCCCCCGAGCCTTCTCTTCTCCAGGCTGAACAGTCCCAGCTCTCTCAGCCTCTCCGTATGTCAGAGATGCTCCAGTCCCTTCAACATCTTCATGGTCCTTCATTGGACTCTCTCCAGTATGTCCATGTCTCTCTCGTACTAAGGAGCCCAGAATGGACACACTGCTCCAGATGTGTCCTCACCAGTGCTGAGTAGAGGGGAATGATCATCTCCCTTGACCTGATGGCAATACTTTCCCTAATGCAGCCCAGGATACCATTAGCCTTCTTTGCTGCAAGGGCACATTGCTGGCTTACGTTCGACTTGGTGTCCACTAGGACCCCCTGGACCTTTTCTGCAAAGCTGCTTTCCAGCAGGTTGGCCACCTTCCATGATGCATGGAAGTTGGACTTTTCAGACAGGACTCAACTTTTAACTACTTTTTCTCCCTCTCTTTTCCTTGCCTGGCAAAAAGTAACTTTTCCAGGAAGACATTTAGTAAACTTTCAAGACATTCACAACACTGATCATGGGAGCAGAGAAGAGAAAATACAGCAAACGTGTCATGGACCTCATGTTTCCCTACCTGGGCCTGACAAAGTCAGCTGAAAAAAGGGTAAGTCCTGTATGCATCTAACGGGACTTTAATCATCCTTTTTGCCGAGCCACAACAGCCTGGGAGCCAAACGCCACTCAGCCTTGAGCCTGCAGACCTCTGCAACAGAGGCCCAGGTGCCATTTTTTCAACAAGCTCGTCCTTGTGATCCAGCTTGCTCTACTGAAAACAAGCCTCTTTACATGAGCTACAACAGGCACTCTTACGCACAGCTCACACAGACATGCCCTTGGTCATTAATCTTCTGACATAGCACAGAAAACACAAGATACACTTCAGGATGTCAAAAGACTGGTTAAAGCAAGCAAAAAAAAAAAAAAAAAAAAATCTTGTGTTATGAAAATTCATGCACGTGACAGCCCCTATTTCAGTTTGGTGGCTATGATCATTCCTTGTTTCATATGCTGGGCATCAAAATAGGGAAGCAGGGCAAACACTTCCAAGAAAATTCAAACATTGATTATCATACAAATACGATTAAAAACAAAAGAGTGTGTGTTTGTGGATATGTTAGCTGATACAGGTTATATACACAGTATATTGTTTCTTATCTCTACTTGTTTGAATAGTGAAACAAATCCACACGTGGGTGACTAGGACTTCAAAAGGACTATTAGTTACAAGAGAATCACCAATATTATCCAAGAGGGAAACTAACTGCAAACAAACATATCCATCAGTATTTAATCTAACATACACTTGTAAAACAACATAACAGAACTTGCTGAAGGGTTTCTTATACTTTATCACAGTATTCCTTCAATGAGTTTTAAACCCTGAATAATATTACAGCACAGGCAATTTTAACACCAAAGGAAAAAAAATTCTTTATCATCTTATAAGCACTGATGCAATGGACAGCAATTACCCTTTGGAATCATCACTGCTAACTTGAGCTCTTTGAAGATGAGAAGTAACTGAACGGGAATGCACATGTGGGGTTGTTTTGKTTTTTTTTTTTGTAAGACCCAACTCAAAACATGGTTGTGACTCTGGAAGATGTCGAGTTCCTTTTGACAAGCTGGTCAAACTCCTCTTAACTCCAAAGACACAAGTAGCCAAACCCACACAAACAGGAGCACTTACGTGCTTAACACTTATTTTGGCAAGTACTCAGGCAGATTAGGGAGATGGGGCTTGGCACCCAGCAACATCAAGGCACCAGGCAGTATGCATCAGGAAACAGGCAGGGTATTTAGCGCTAAAGAGATACTGAAAACACCAGAGAGCAGGCATTAAATGCCAGCAGAATTCAGCTATCATTACCCTACAAGAAGCATTACGCTTGTTTAAAACACACAGTTTTTCCTTATGAATGAGGAAAAAATCCCGAAGGAAACATGTCAGCACTTCAGAAATCCTCTCTCCTATCAACACTAACAACTAATATGCTCCTACTCCTTTCTAATTCCATATAAATCAAATGTTTTCCTTATCAGTACAAAGAAATGAGCTATAATTAGAAACTAGCTGAGATAACCTGTCCCATCTGACCAAGGCTGCATGGGCTCTATCACCTTATCAATAAAGAAATCCTCAGCCCCTTCTTCCATCTCTGGTTTAGAGGATGGAGGTCGATGCATGCTTCTCGCTGGCATTGTGCTCTATAGTTCAGCCAGTCGTGCACTGCACGGGATGCACAGTTTTCCTACACATGCATAGAGCTTGGCTTTCTATGTAATCCGAAGTGCGAGCTCAAGGCTGGGACCTCCATGAGTTTAACTCCAAAATCCCATGGAGCACTTTAACCGCAGTCTTCAAAGTCCTACAACATGACCAAACAAAACTCTGGGTGCCATGTGCCTGTTCACAAACCAGACTACTCAACGCTGTTTATTTCACTGAGGGCTATTTCTGCTCTAAGATTTCAAAACATCCAGCTGTTTCAGTATTTCGGTGGCTATTTTCCCCGCTTCCCACAGCAAAATACAGCTTTCGCATCTGTACACTCCCTTCCCGTAAGCTTTGCTTGTAGCTTGATTTGGAACGATTTTAGCACAAGCTTTTGAAAAGATTGAGGGAAATTTCAATCTGCAAGGCAGAGGTCTTAGAAAGTTTTGTCCTTCCAAGAGCAAATGGTTTTGTAGTAGATGCTACAGTGCGTAGTTTACAGGGGTTATCATTACTGCAAGCTTTACCCTAGGGAGGTTCACACTGAGTATTTTCTATCTGAAATTTTCTATCATCATCACCACTAAAGGAGTACATCGGAGAACATACAGAAGAAAAGCTTTCTCAGTCTGAATGTATCAAAATACCTAGATTGCATCTAAGTAACGATGACTAATAACCTTTTGTCAGCTTAGGAGCTTCAAATGTTATACATAAAGCAATCCTCATGACAGTAATCATAATCAAAATTTTCTGGAATTTTTGATAGGTATGTAAAAGAAACTTGAACATAGTCATACTCCTTTAAAATTGGAATGTCCATCATTAGACGCATTATCGTTGTCACTTAAAGATACTGCTTTCCAAGTCAGCAAGGCTTTCAAACTACATAAAAAAGCTGTTCCTAGCATTAACTTCTGCAAAGCTTGAGACCAAATGAGCAGTTCAAAGCTCAGTAACTGATGCAAAATGCTACCACAAAATGAATTACTTGTGTCAGCACATCAACCTTCCTACCTTCCCACCTCAGCCTCTGTTCCAGTGCCCAGCTCCAAGAAGACAAAGGAAACTGCTAAGACCAATAGCTCTGAAATGGGACCAGCAAAGCTCTGGTTTGCTTGGCAGCAGTAAACGCATCTCTGCTTTTTCATCCGGTCCCTTTTAAATCAGGAAGGCTCCAAAATCTACTAAAGAACTGGAAGGAAAACCCATGAAAGCCACCAGTGCCTTTGTACCGCATGGGCTTTGTTATAGCAAAATTTTCCTTTCAAAGGGAAAGTCCTAAGCTTCTTTCCACAAACCACCACCCCAAAACATCACCTGTGATTTCAATGGCCGCCTAATCACACTGTTTTATGGAAACCCTAGCTTTTGGCTCAGAATTACGTAACTCTATTTCTGGATTCAGTGCTAATCCAAAACCAGTCAGATTTGTTTTGCAGGCTGATTTGTCGGTTTAAATTTTCAGGTCCTTTGAGTAAATCTTACAGGTTTTAAAAAGTGGTGTTGCTGTAAGTAGGAAAAAATGCAAATATTTACAAACAGCACTTAGGGAAAAAACATCTTAAAAATGCTTGAATTAGTATAAGGCTAGCAGAGACAATGTTTCCACAAGATCCGGGTGAAACCATGTCAAAAGACACGTCCACCATTGGCAAGTTGTGGTCAGCATCAGAAAACCCAGCTGTGTTTTTTCTGAGCACCGTACAGTGGGAAAAAAGCTATCTTTCCCACAGTTGATGCTGCAGCTGAAAGGCCACTGTTAATGATTTACTTTGATGCAAATTTTTACAAAACATTGCTTAGGGTAGTTCTCATAATTCAGAGGAAGAGATAAGATGGCCAACAGATCTTCTTATGAATACTTCTGTTCAAGATGTAGCCATGACTAAAGAAACTATAATTGATTTTTTTTTTTTAACATACTGGAAAATTGAAAATGATTTATTAAAATAGTTACCAACATATGGTGTGATTTTTTTACAAATGGTCCGGCACATCTGCCAGGGAAGTGAGTTGTAGCTTACTGAAGTTTGATGATACAAGCTATCTGCCAAGAGATGAGCAGCAAATGTGGGAAAACAGTTTGTGAGTCAATACTGCAATGAGTTTCAACTTTAAAGGGTATACCTAATTAGGCAAAATGGGATCAACAAAGCCTTCGTAGCTTGGTGAAACTTCTCACTCTTTCTGAGGTTAGCCTCTGGCTGCTCCTGCAGTGTACTTCTGTTACGCTTCTCAGTTGCCCTTCCAAAGCACTTTTCCATTTGCTAAAACTACTCCAATTGTTTTTTATCTTCTCGTTATGCTAGTCAGCAATGCTGCTGTGTATCCAATAGCTTAAAGGGACTTAAAAGTTTCTATTAAGTCAAATAAAAGCTGTAGCTCAAAAATAATTATCTAAAATCCCCCATTGTGTTTTCCTATGAATCCTTTTTTCCTTTTTTAAAAAAGTCAATAGACAGCATACTAAAAAAAGAGCTGGCCCTCTTGCTTTTTCATAACTGGATATTGATAGTGTGGATCAATATACCCCACAGGCTAATAGTGCAGAAAAAACACATAATTTATACATAAATGCTGAATAAAAGGCTAAACAGCGTATGTTTTTCATATCAGAACTATGAGAGATTTTGTTTTGGTACTCTAAGTAACCATATATTGCCCTGTCATCCTAGATTTTAAGTCAATGTCAAGTTGGCAGTGCACCAAGGGAGAAGACCTTCCGAAAAAGGAGGCTGAACTTCTGCCAATTGTATCCTTCCCCTTGCRCATGCTGTTGCTTCACTGCAGCGAGAGGCCTGGGAAATGGGGCTGCAATCATGGTGGCACTGGAGTGATGATGGCAAAGGGGGCCCAAACCTGCTGGCTCCTTCCAGGGGCACCTGGAAGTGAACGGACTGTTTCTTACAGGGTGAGACACTTGGGCTCCCTTCCTACCACAGCCATTAACCTCCTCCCATCAGCCTGTGCAGGATTAAACCAACGAGAAGAGGGACGCAAGACGACAAGGAGGTGGTCACTGCATCCCCCTTGGTCAACTGCTGTTTCTGGGAAGGTGCAATCACAGCAACAAGTTAAGACTTCACTGTGATCACCATTTAACAAAAAACAGTACTGCACCTGAGTCCCTGACCCAGGGTGCTCCTCTCCAACTATGGAAAACACAGGAGAAAAAAACCCTTTTCTTTCACACACATTATGGTTCACATACGCTAGTAAAGTATACGCTAGCTTTTCTATATACTCCTTCCAAGTTGAAAATTAGTGCCTGACAGTTTTCAGTAATGTAATTTTTTTAACCATGCTTATTGTTCCTCTACTTCAAATCATGATTTGCTCCGTCAAGTAATCCTAAAACAAAGAAAAAGGCCATATCTCTACTATCCAGTMTGTTCCAGATCTGCAAACCTCACCCTCTCTATTGCCTGCACATTCACCTGGGCATTTGCTTACTCATGCAAAGCTATCCTAAGGTTCAGCTCCCCAGCTTCTGCTGTGGGCTCGCTACCTGCTATCAGCTACCTACCCTCTGCAGCAAACGGGGTTTCCAGCAAGCAGAGAAGAATCTGTGTAGAGAAGGCATCGTTTCTGCTTCTCTTTCTTTATCAGTGCTCTGAAACATTTGCAGAAGCTCCAGCCGTATTCCTGTAACAATCCCATACAGCCCAATAAGTAAGAAATAAAATATCTGGTGAATGCAAGTTTGATTGGCAACTTGCAGAAGTGCACCAATGCAGCTTCCACTGACACTCTGCCAAGACGGGCCCCCAAAATCATGCATCCAATACTGTACATCACAGAAACATGTTCTTCCTACCTGCCCTTCATCAAGGCTGCGGGGTCCACAGCTAATTAACAGGCAGTGTCCTGCCACACTTCTATACTGTAGTCACACTTACCAGACCTGCTGCTTGCTTTGGGTTTACTCCCAAAGAAACCAGCTAGATTTCACCAACAGAGCAAATGATAACCTCCGACTGTAATGTGTACAGAATATTCTTTTCAGTGAATGACCTTCATTTACTTGTGGTGAAAACCATGAGCTAATCACTTCCAAAAAAAAAAAAAAAAAGCAAGCCTTACAGAAGTCGCAACTTTAAAGGGCATGGATGAAGGACAGATTTATCCTTCTGTAACGCTGAGTGGGTGGAAAAAGCTGTACACACTTTCAACAGAAAACTTCCAGCCCTTCCGAATTAGGGAAGTAGACTGGTAAACGGAAAGCGTCAGCGTTATGTGCCATCAGGTGGCTCTGGTTGGATGGACACCCCCCCAGCTGATGATAGACTTTTGGCTGCTCCGCGTGTTTTCCAACTGCGTTCCCTACTGATAAGGGAGAGGACGAAGCGACGCAGATGAGATGAATAGAGCCTCCCTGAATCATCAACAGGTCTTTGTTACCTGGAGACAAGACCTATCATTTCACTGATAGCACAATAACATAGGTGTGAGGGGGGAGAAGCTCATTGAAAGTATAACGCTATAAATCCTTATGATTTATGCTAAAGTAAGTGACTGAGAGCTCCTCTGAGGCGCTCTTTAGATTTAATGGGCTCCTCACAGACACGGCTTTTTAAATTTCACAGATGCCTGTAGCCAGCCCTGGTACTGGCAACTGTCTCCTGCTGTAGGAGGATGAGCTGAAGCAGATGTGCACTTTCACCAACGGGAGAAATCAGCATCACCTTCGTTTCTGAAAGTTTCGKTTTTGCCTGCCTTTCTTAACCAGTATGCTGAAAATTAACAGGTGTGTCAGCAGCACGAACTGCAAACTATATATAAAAAGAAAGAGTTAACATTATACAGACGCTTATTCAATGGTGAAACATAGACACATGAATATGGAAATATCTAAGGCTGGTGTGACTTCCGTGCCCATCATTTCTACTTGTGGGTATTACTGACATGTGCAATGGTATGAAATGCTGCCAAATATCAGGGTCTGTTTCCACCTCCTATGTATTTACATATGTACGTGCATATATAGGCTAGCATCTGATGTGTCATTACTTTTCTTCTTTCCATGAATTCTTTATTGTTTTTACAAAAAAACCCCATTGCTTAAAATAATGCTGCATATATAAAACAATGCTGGAAAGGACCACACAACTGCAGCTTAAATCTGGTGGATGGGCTCACAGCTTGCAATGATTTTCCAATATATAACATTAGAACATATAGGTACTGTCCAGTTATTGAACAAATTGCTGTAAGTCTCAGCTGCCCTCTGGAGAAAACCATGAAGGGTTAGAAAATGCAAAGCATGGTTCCTATTCATTTTTTAAATTAATATACGAGTCACTTCCTAGAATTTTAAACTTTAGGCATTGCTTTCTGCAAATACAGTGTTGGTATAAAGTTTAAAAGCAGCAGCATACGTTGTAAGGCCTATCTGTAGCCCCAAAAAGGGTACCAAAGAGTTACTGTAAGTGTGTGCAAACAGAAGCAATACAGAAGTTCAGTCTTTCAAATATTTATGCACATATTTATCTTCAAGAACAAATAGTCCCCCAGCATGAGGACGAGGGCACAAACCATCAGCATTACTACCAGAACACAGTTATGCTGACTAGGCTTCCCTCCCTGTCATTATACATACTGTGGTAGCTTCCTGAAAGTCCAGGACCCCATTTATAAGATAATAAAGAGGCACGATCAACCGATTGCGCAGGCACCCAGCCCAGCCCAACCTTCAGTGGAGCACTTCACGACCCCCGTGGAGCCACTCATACTTCCAGAGCGTAACCCCTGCTCAACGAGCCCCCCAGCTGCAGGCATGCAGCACGCGCCTCTGCCACAAATAAAACCTGGTACGTGGTCTGCAGGAACAGAGAAACTTTGACTACCCGGATAATRCACTACGCTGGCTTTACGGAATGCGTTCACTACATGCCAATCGTTTCGGCAGAGTCCTGAACAGCAGTATCAGAAATGATAGCAGCTGCACAGACTTGGATGCTTGTAATTTTAGATTTCGATGTGAATGGTTGAGTAAACAGCAATGCCTTCAGAGTAGCCCGCCTCAGTTAGATGCGTGGCTTCCAGCGCAGAGTGGCCACACTTACACTGTCATTGAAACTCTCTGTAAACACATATCTTGGCATGAAAGTCGGCCGCTTTCTCTAAATACCTGTCAGAAACTCTTTGTGGAGAAGAGTTTTAGCTAGCATGACAGCTTCTGCAGTGCATTATGCCCTTGTAAACTGCATCAATGCCCAATTGCACTTTTAAGTACAGTTCAACATGCTGCTTTGACCTACATATTTGGGCCATAATTACCAATTTCCTTATCTAGGTGCTGCTGCCGCCCGTATCACCACTTCTCCCTGAGCAGGAACACAGAAGACAGGTCTCCCGAGTTGCTATTTTGATTTGTGGCAGGAGCTTTTACCCGTACACTGCTAATTATCCATTTTTCGACACTAACTATGTACTCGGAGCATTATCATTTTGCAACAGCCATCGAAGACAAGGTGTTTGCTACATAGCCCATATGTTGGCCATGCACACAAGCTACTGCAGAGCCAGGCTGAAGCAGATCACCTACTGAAGGGCAGAGCCTTCGTGCGCATCTTTATACCGCAGTACTGCAAAGTAAATGAGAGGTACCTTACTTCTTTCCTAAGAGCCATCTTGTGTTTTCTGCAGATGAACAGGGCCTGGCGAGGGACTGCTTCAGCTTTTGGTAAGTTAAAAGCATCCCTGAGCCAGTCAGTCACAAGTCGTCCTGCTGTGCTGTGGCTCTCAAAGCCATCATTCCTGAGGGGGCCCCTGGAGCACCCACTGCCTACTGCCCTTCCTAACCACTCCTCTGGGTCAAGAGGAGTGTGACCGTGCTGGATACTTGGCAGAAAAACACTTCTGAAAGGCCAAAACAATCTCACAGCTACTTCAAGTCATCTCATAGTGTCAGGAGGGGTGCTAGGATGGCTCAGTGGCGCAACGGATCTCGCCCCCCAAAGACAAAAACTTGTTATTCTGTCTTTTGTGAGGAAGCAGAATGATTTTTAATAGTCTCCGGCTTCTGTAAAAACACGCACTAATTAGCGCACACATTTAAAAAACCGCTCCTATACCTAATTATTCTGAAGAAATTCTGAAAACTAATTGTTAGTTCTGGAATCGTTTTTCCTTTTTGGAGCCAGATGGTGCCCTCCCTAAACTACCAAGGCTAGAGAATTATTTATGTGAGCTTTGACCATGTCTGAACAGCTCAGGGAATGATGTATGTTTTTAATGCCCTGATACTGACAACAAGCCTTTTTACTCTAAATTAATGGGAAACAAATGTCGCACGGTGAAGACAAAAGTGACTTTGCAAAGTTTTATTCTTTAGAAGTTGCCTTTTTTAAGAGACCAGGGTCCTTGCAGAAATGTCAGTATCAGCTTGTCTGACAGAATGGAGGGATGCCACAGCGCGTGCGTGTGCTCGTGACACGTGCGTAGTATGGGTTGTGTGTGCATGGGGGGGAAACCAATAGTATTTGGGATAATGTATCTAATTTTAGGTTGGTCTTAATTGAGTCTCGCCAAAAAAACCACCCCACCCCAAAGCCCCATAACACAAAACCAACCAACCAGAATAACCCAAGCCACCCTCCAGCAAAGTAGCTGCTGCCTTTAGTTTCTCATAGGTACAAATCAGCTTTTTAGGCCGATTTGCTTTGTTTAACTTTTTCATATGCTTTTTTTTTTCCTTAAATGCATTTGATATGCAAATTTAGCCTGAAAGATAGATGTTCACAGCCTAAACCAAATCCACAGAATTAAGTGACAGCAGTAAAGAGGCTGGGTTTTGAGACCCGGTGCAGGCACCGGGTGTAGTCCCCCTGGAGCAGGGCTTCAGCGCACCCCCTGCTCACCAGCCGTCCCCGGTCGTTCCTTCCTGCCAGAGCAGGATGGGGACCTTTGAACAGGAACCCAGAGCTGCTGCGCACAAGGGCTGTGAACCTGGACCTTCAGAAACAGCGCTCAAAAGTATCCTTTCAAGAGAAGTCAGTAAGAGCCTAAAAATACCAAACTTCCCACTTACAGATTACTGTTTTCACCAATGGATCTGAACACAGTTTCCCATGGACGTAACTGCTATTATACTTGTTTTAAAACAGCAAAGCAAAGGTCCGCAGACACGCGACGCCTTGCCCACCATAGGTGAGGAGGGCTGCCAGCTGCGGCAGAGCCGGGACAGGTAGGAAGAAGCCATGGACAGCTGGCACAAAGAAGCTTTGAATCAGGTGACAGACCACCTGGCTGCAGAGTTGTAAGAGGGTTTCTGCAGCACCATTCACGCTATACCCTTGGTATTATCCTAAGACACCATTTAATAAGCATCATGCCGCTGCTTTGAAGCTGAAATACCAACAAGTCCCTAAAAGTAGCTTCACACCTGAACCTGCCTTCTGTGCACCAACAGCTGCTCCAAGAATTATTTTTCCTCTCTAGACAGTCCATATAAGTATCTGAAATTGGCTGCTGCAGTACTGAAGTGAGTCCAATGTAAAATTAATATCCATCATAGCTACTTAAAAAAATCCCTCAATATATTAAGTACTCTACAATCAAAACAAGGCACCTTAAATCAAGCTGAATACATCCGAGTAGGTTTTCATTATCTAGATTTATCTTAGGTACATGTCATCTCTTTCTCATTAAATTGCAATATCAGCCATTTTGTACATATAAAAATATTAAGACATATTTTCTTCTCAAAATGACCAAAATGTGATAAAAGCCCACACAATACTTCCCTTGCCTTGACGTTTTCAAGAGAGTACCATATGGCTTGTCTGAATCCCTCAACAAGAGGCTTCCTGAATTCAAAACTAATTTGATTTGGCAGCTCCTTCTTTAGAAAATGTAAATTCCCATAACATATTTTAAATTATATTCTATCTAACAAAACATTGTTTTCTTTTCATAAGTATGAGCAAGCTTTTACACATTTTTCATTTTCATCATAAAGGTAAATTCTTTGGCTTTTAGAACTGGCAGTAATATTATTTTCAAACACGGTATCTCTGTACATTATTAATAATTTCATAGGTGCCTCCATGCCTCGCCTATATCTCACGATATTAGCCACTCCAAAGATCTGGAGTATGTGGTAATCTTTCTTAAACAGCCATGCAATCTAAGTAAGAAAGAAAAGCAAAGGAGGAGAAGAGCCTTATTGAAAACCCTTTTCTTCTCAGGGAAGCTGCAGCACAAAGCTCCCGTGGCCGGTGGAGGCCAGGCAGGCAGCATTTGGCAAGATGATTACTTTGGGTTGGGTTCTCCACAGTCCTGCCACAGAAGACCATCCTTCCTAGGACTTGTCTTACAGACCAACCAAAGTAAGGAAATCAACAACTAAAGGCTTTTCTGAAGAAATCAGCTTATGGGCCCAAATGAAATGCAGTAAAATATTCTGGTTTTGTCCTGGATTTTGCACCAGGCTGAAATCACTTCTTTATTTCTCAGGATGGATACAATAGCTACAACAGAAATTGCTGTTCAGTTACACTTCAGAGAACAAAGCAGTTTGTCATCATAGGATGCTTCAGTACTCCTAAAAATAACTGGAATACAGTTAGTACGATACACCTTCTTTAGAGCTGCAATAGAGGCTTTTCTTTCCACCTAAGGAAAACGAAGCTCGTGTGATTGTGCTGCTCATGGGTACCCCCACAGGAAGCCAATGGGTAAAGAACTTGACAATTTCCATTAAAGTTTCACAGGGAAATAGGAGATACTTCATATCCAGAAGTGTTGTGAAGCCAGGGAGGAGGGAAGAAAGGGAAAAAAAAAAAAAAAAAATCAGCAAGTGACCCATTACTGGCTCAGC